>CM055123.1:10659947-10862447 GCA_029206835.1 Rana muscosa | reverse complement strand
GTACCATAGGCGTGCGCACAGGGTGTGCCAGGTGTGCCCAGGCACACCCTAACCACCCTTTACAGCACAGATTCCCCCTATTTCCCTGGTTCCCCCCTTCCCCCTGCAGTGTTAACAGCTTCCCTCCTCTCCCGCCAGCTGTTGCTGCAAATTTTAGGATGAGTGGAGGAAGGAGCCGGTAAATATGTAATTGACCATCCCCTTCCCTTTCTGAATGAACATCGTGAGTGATCAGTAGTGTGTGTTTGAGCTTTGGGGTGCACACCCTAATGCAATAGACTGCGTACACCTATGGTCAGTACCCCCTCGTCACATATTATCTGTTGTTTCTCCCTCATATCAGTCAAATCCAGGTCCATCCTGCACTAGGTTGGACGTCATTTCTACAGGTAAAAAAAAAGGAAAAAAAAAAGGAAAATTTAGGGGGGAGAAATCCCCCATAGAAACAGAAACAACCCCGATTGTCGTGTCATCCCTTACAGGTTCCGGTCACCACCCCAACCTCAGAAGACGGGATATCCTATCCAGGCCCGATTTACTCAGAGCCATGTCTCAGGCCGGCAGTGAAGATCTCATCGCCCCTCCTTCACCTTCTCCCGCCTCAGAGAGCGGCAGCACACATTCCCTCAGGGGATGGACCATCCCCAAGTTGACCGCAGAACTGAGACGCCGGCAGGTGCCCTTCCCGGCCACAGCCAGGAAGGCAGAGCTCTTTAGGCTCCTATTTCCGCCACCAGCCTCAACCGACCTCCCCATGCCAGCTTCACCTGGACCAAGCACACAGCGGGCATCCCTGCACTCTATTGCCGTGGCCGTCGCTCAACTCCACACCCTGGTAGCGTCCTTGTCTACCTCAGTCACAGCCATGCAGGCCAGAGTGACGCTCCTGGAGGTCCACCCACCGACCGTCACTCCTGACCTACCCGTAGTCCAGGTCCCGACACCCCCTCCAGCTGTCCCTACAGGCAAGTGCCCCGTTGTCCTCCCAGCACATTTGGTCCCAGCCAGCATTAGGAAGGACATCCTGGATGGGAAGGACATTAACCTCGCCTCCCTACTCATTGCAGTCCACGATGTAGCGGATAACAAGGCCTACACATGGGGAGACGTTTCAGTGGTCCTCAAGGCCAAAGACCCGAGGCTGAATCGCAAATTGTCAGTACCAGAATTTGCGCTGGCCTTCGGGACTCTCAGGGATGTCCTATGCTCGGCCTCCCCCAACGGAAGAGTTGGACCTATATCTCCACACTTTGGTGGATCTAGGTTACAAATACGGAGGATTTTCGTTCTACGACTATCACCACTCCTTCTCAGCCAAAGCAGCTGCCAGGCTGTTGCAGTTCCAAACAGCCACAGACTGGAGTCTCATGGATACCGAATGTTCTGCCGCCACTTCCCTGGCCTACGCTCACCTCATTGCACTGTTGTGGAGATTTTTATGAAGATATATTTAATATGTATTGTCATAGTGTCACCCAGTGTTAGTACTTCCGCAACCCGCTCTAAAGAGCTGACTGGGGCAGTCTGAGGCTGGTTGAATCTTTCTGGTAGGGGAAAACGTCTTGAGGTTGGAGTGTGATGTTTGCAGGGTGCAGATATGTCCACCGACAGGGGCCCTCTGTGCATTAGCACGGACGATCGTTAAGGAGGGGATATGCTTGCTCTGCAACGACATCATTGGTTATAGGCAGATGCGTGCTCTTGTCTCTGCTGTGTCTGATCAACACTGATTGGGATTCGTAGCGCGCGTCTGCAGATAGCCTCCCTCCCCCATTCAATAATAGTATAATCTGAATATGCATTATTCTATGGAATAGCGCAGAATAAGGATTCCTATCAACGGTAATATGAGAGCGTTGTCAGAGCCGGGGAGAGCGTCCACGTTTTAAAGCAATACGGCTTAGTTTGCTGGGAGAATGCGCGCTCTCCCTGCCTGGACACGCCCATAGGACTTTAGCCATCATGTTATTGTATTCATTGTATGTATTATTGTATTGAATCCTTTAAGCTATATTTCTTGAGTGGTATTCATGTACTGGAATGTATAGAATTCCCTGTTGGAAGGGATGTCCTTGTATTGTCATTTTCCCTGTGTGAAGGTCACATGCTGTGACCTCACTTCCTGTTGGTAACTTCTTTAGTGAGGATCACATGCTGTGACATCACTTCCTGTTGGGATTTTAATAAAAGTCTTTGAGGAGGCGTCGGCGAGGCACTCTGCTCTGGGATGGCCTGACGATAAGACTTATGTGATGATGCTACTTTCCTTGAATGAATGATGGGACGTATGAACGGTGAGTGGAACTTAGCCTAAAGATAGCATTATTGCAAAAAGATGAATCTAAAGTGTGTGCATGTTTAGCACAGGAAATATAGGCTGTATGCTCTGTATACAAGCTATATTTCCACGACAGGATGGCGAATCTGAAGGGACTAGATAGAGCCCCTTTGGACATCGGATCAAAATGGGGGAGAGTGGAACTATGACCCGATGCGTGGGGGCTCTGCTCTGTAAAAGAACACACTTTTCGTCTTTTTGAAATAATGCTGTAAGTTTGCAGTACGAGAGATGCGTGCGTGTGTGTATGTCTGCGAATCCGATCGTGCGTGTGTCTGTGAATCCGATCGTATGTATTAGATTGGCTGCATTGTTAGTCTGGTCCCTGTGTGAGAGAAGCTGAAAATGGCTGCCCCATGAGGTTTAGCGGGGATGGGCCAGGCAGCATGGCCATCAGTTACAATGGTGAAAGTTGGTGACTCTCTGTAAATAGCATGGAGGAGTTTTGTGTTGGGGGAGGGCTACGCCCTGAGAGATGATCTGATGGAAACTGTATATTGTGTATGAAATGAAGGTATAGATGTGGGATTATTCAGCCTGCAATGTGTGTTTGGCTAAGCTGTTTGTATTTCTCAGAGGCTTGTCCGAGCAGCCATGTGCTTGAATGGGGGAAGGGCTTGCCCACTGCTTTGTGTTGCTGGGGCTATGCCCTGAGGGAAGGAAACTCTGAGCAGGCATGCAGGCAACATTGTACTGTATGTGTGTGGTGAATATCTCAGAGTATATTAACTTAGAGAAAAGAATGTTGTTATTTTAATATTGTTTATGTAACTTACATTTATTGAATGTGCTGTTTAGTGGCCAAAGGGTTTTGAAAAAAAAAAAAAAAAAAAGTTTGTAAGTGTACATGTGGTCCTTGTAGAGTGTAGCTGACACATTTTTCGGTGGATTTTGATGATAATTTAGAAAAATCTCAATTGTGTAGTCTGTCTTTGTGGAGAAAAACATTTTTGATTTTCTTTTAAAGAGATGCTGGTTTTGGCGGGAAAAAAAATACATGCGTTAATGTCGCCATTCTTGGCTTTTGTTAGCCTTGTGGTTTGTCTGCCATTTTGAGGCGCAGTTTTTCCTTAGCCTGTGGGTATCCTATAAGGGAAGGTGCAGCCACCTTTCCTTTGGGTGTGATATCATGTGACCGTGCTGTGGCATTCGTCGGCTATTTTGCTGGTGGAATTTCTCAGTTTTTGATGTTTGGTGCAAATTTGGTGAGGTCTTTTCTGCGTTGGAATCTGGAGGCCATTTGTGTTTTTCTTTGTGTGGGGGAACCCATGTGGTGTTCATTGTGATGTCCCATGCTGGTTTTGGCGGGAAAAATTGCATGCGTTAATGGCGCCATTTTTTTTGTTGTCCATGAGGTGTGCGGTGGTCATCCACCATTTTGTTGTCCTGGCTTGTCGGACATTTTGAGAGACGTTTATAGTTTGAGATAGGAAGTTCCAGTTTAGCAAACACGACCCCTGAATATGCTGTATTGGCATTTGTTGATTGGCGCAGTTTTGTCCTGTTTTATGCGTTTACAGTTTGACCTGTGCACTGCTGGGGAGAGTAGTGAGACACAGGGAGAACATGCAAACTCCATGCAGATGGTGTTAGGATGGGGATTTCTCTGTTTTCATTTAAGTGAATGTAAGCTATTGCAGGGTCAGCTGACTTTGCAGTATATGAGCGACGGTTTTTGTATTGGATTTCGTTTTTAAGTAAAAACTCCACTTTATAGAAAAAAGGGGGAAGAAAGTTGAAGGATCAAAAAGTCCTTCAGCAAAAGAATTCTTCAACAAGGCTCAACTGGTTATACAGACTTATAATGAGTGAACCGCAATTAGTGAAGTAGAAAATTTCATTAATTTATTCAATTAGTTTTAAACAAAACACAACATCAAGTACACCTGATTAAAATGAGACTAGTCAACAAAAACACTAAACAAGGATGGCCACCCGATCAACCATACACACCGCATTCGTTCATCCGCTAATGATCTTAAATAGTAATACCGGTATTGAGAATGTAAAAAAATATTCATCAATATCAATTGAATAGTCCTGGTGAATGAAGATAATTCAAATAATGGCTCCAAGAGTATGGTTACCGGATTGGTCTATTAGGTGAATCAAAAAGGATGACCGGTTAGTGTTCACGCATATTTACTGGGTGACAAAAGGATAGCTTGGCTGGACATAGTGTACACAGGAGCATGCTATAAGAATAGTGCCTGATGCTGAAAACACGATCCTACAGCTCACCTTAGATGTCTTCACTGGGTCACTCGGTCACTCAGCCATCCAGATCAATAGTCTTTTGGTTTGCATATGATCCCATATGTAACAAACACTCACCAATTTACTGCGTGTCAATCCGGTGATGATTCAATGATTCACATCTAAATTCTGTTGTGTGGGGCTGCTTCACACCCATTCATTTACTTGGATCCGTAGATGTCTCCATAGAGTAGCTGTAGACCTTGCCGGAGTTGTAGAGCTTAGGTATTTAACGTGCCGGTGAAGTATCTTCACATCAAGAGGCAATGGTATTATGATCGGGGCAGATGATTCGGTAGTTAGTCATATGGGTGGAACATCCATGTTCAGAAACTACATAAAATGTAGCATCAAACTGCTAAACTGCTTACATGTTTCGCTTTCATCAAGCTTCATCGGAGCTTGCGCATTGGTCTGGTGTCTGTCCTAATATAGATGATTTAAACAGGTGTTTCAAATATAATCACCTGTTGCTTATGTGGATCAATCACACCACCATTCGTGCTAATTCATACAATTATGTCACTGAAGACTATAGAAAAAATAAATAAAAAACGAGGGGGAATTTTTTCTGTGAAACGAAAACTAGTGCATCAAACTTTATTATTGCGGATTACCCAGGGTTTAAAAGTTCACAACTTTAGAGTACCTCTAATGTTTGGAGATCAGTCAAAGCGTATCGTAATTGCACCAAAGTGGTTGCAATACACGTAACGATCAGATCTGTCAAGATAATAGACAGAATCTGGTAGTGAGAAAATGGCATGGTCTGTATACGAATAACAGGACATTTTGTAGCAGTAGTTTATATAGAGAACATCCAATGGACATTAATAAATGTTTTCGTTAAGTACAGATCATTCCATCTTCTCAACCTATCAGTCAGCCTTTTCATTGTACCAAGAGTAACCATACAGGGAACTGCTAAGCGCATTGTCCATAATTAATCTATCAATATTATTTCGAAACAATAGCCGCTTACCAGAGTAAGTCTTTGCTGCGGTTATAAACTATCAAGGCACTCAGCTCATCGGTTTCAGAACAAATAAATCACATAGATAAATCAAAAATTGGACAAAGCGATGGAAACACAATAATAGAATAGCCTAAATTATATACTAGTGGGCCTATGACAAGAGCCCTTAGTTGGGAGGACTTACCGATTCAATCGGTCAATGCTAAGCCAATCTGTTCTCATCAAAAATCATCAAGGTTAGTTCATTCTATACAGTGAATATATATATGACTAGCTGATCGTGCTGTACAGATCACACCGTAACTCTCATGTAGCCATGTTAAGAGGCATATTTCCCCATTAAGCCAAGATCGGTCATCACTATAGTGAGAAGCTTTCTACAGTTGTTTTCTGAGGCACAGTAATAGAAAGAGCATATAGAGTAAAAAAGTAGGCATATCGCCAAAAAGTACTTAGTTGGCAGAATTTGCCGATTGAATCAATCAATACTATATTACTTAATTCTCAAGACTATTCCTCACGGTTCTATTTATCCTTGGTGATAAGTGTATATGACAGGACGATCAAGCTGTTCATATTACGCCATCGTTCTCATGTAACCCTGTTAAATCGTATATTTCACTGTTAACCAAAGATAGATTATCTCCATGATAAGCACAAACTGCTGTTAGTTTATGAAGATTAGTTGAATATTTCTACAAATAATTTGTCTCGGTTCATATACTGAGACCACTAGTGGATTGAGGGTATTTTTACCTAGATATGTTTCTGTCATTAGCACTAGATTTAACAGCCCTAATAGTGGCTGAGAAATTGAAACTTTGTCTAGTACCCAGACCACAATAGATCAGTTAGGTATCAAGGAACACGGATAAATTACACTCATTGTTTAACCCAGCCGGCTGCATACTGTCCAAATTGTATATCCACATTTTTTCTTTTCTATATAAAATTTTATCAAAATCACCGCGTCGATGGGGAAGGTTTAGGCGGTAGATTCCCTTAACAGTTAATCCATCTGGTTTACCGTCGTGGTATTTCAGAAAATGAAGTGAAAGTGGCCGTTCGTCATCTTTTTTCATTATGGTTTGGATGTGTTCACCAACTCTAATTCTTAATTGTCGTTTTGTTTTTCCCACATATATTTTCCCGCATGGGCAGGATAACATGTATATAACTCGGGTAGTAAGACAATTAATAAAGTTGGTAATTTTAAAAGTTTTAGTACCATCTGAGTTGGTGAACACATCAGTGCGGTCTGTATATTTACATATGGAGCACCTCCCACAGGCATACATGCCCTTAAGGGGGGGTAAATCAGTCAACCAATTTGGTTTGGTTGACCTGACATATTCAGACTGAACAAGACTGTCCTTTAAATTACGGGATCTCCTTGCCGTGAGCAGGGGACGGTCACCCACAAACTCGCCAAGGATAGGGGCTTCTGACAGGATATGCCAATGCCGGCTGAGTATACTCCTGACCTGTTCCCATTGGGTACCGTACTTAGTGATGATACGAATAGGAGCTTGTAAATGAGTCTCTTTCTCTTTTTTCTTTTTAATTAGCAGGTCCTTTCTATCAGTTTAGAAGGCTCTTCTCTTGGCTTTACTTAAGCAGCCATGTGAATATCCTCTATCTCTAAATCTGCTATATAACTGGCTCGCCTCTGTGTGGAAATCATCATCCCAAGAGCAGTTTCTTCTGCTTCTTAAGAATTGCCCCACTGGAATTCCTTGTATTAGTGACCTGGGGTGATGGCTACCAGCAAAGAGGAGGTTATTGGCTGCTGTGTCCTTCCTAAAAGTCCTGGTAGACAATTGGTCATCAATGACTGATATAGAAAGATCCAAAAAGGAAAGGCTCTGCTGGTCCCATATGTAGGTCAATTTAATGTTCCTATCATTTAAATTGAGTTCACTCATGAATAGCTTAAGTTCATCTGGGGACCCACCCCATAGCATGATCACATCGTCAATGAATCTTAGCCATAGATGGCTATGCTCACGATAGAGGGTGGATGTGTACACCAATTCTTCCTCCCATAGCCCCAAGTGGAGACAAGCATAAGCAGGTGCCCAGGGTGCTCCCATCGATGTTCCTCTTATTTGTTTATAGTTTCTATTTAGAAACTGGAAGCAGTTATTTGTCAACATGAAGTTTAGAGTGTCTACCAGGAATTCATTTTGAGCTGCTAAAAGTGGAAATGTTTGTTGTAGAAAATGATCAATGGCTTTGAGGCCCCACGTGTGGGGAATCGACGTATATAATGATTCAACGTCGATCCCCACCAAAAGGGTCCCCGGGAGATATTTAATTCCCTCAAAATGTTCAAGCACATCTCGTGTGTCCTGTACAAAAGAGGGAAGCTCCACAACCAGGTCTTTGATTAGAGCATCCACTAGTTTGCCCACCCGCTCCAGCGGTCCCTTGATGGCAGAGACTATGGGTCTCCCTGGGGGGTTGGTAATAGATTTATGGAGCTTGGGGATGATGTAAAACGTTGGAGTATTATATTCAGTTACCCTAAGGTAGTTAAATTCTTTTTTGGAAATGAGTTTTTCTTCATAAGCAAAGCTTAATTTGAAGTTTAGTTCATATACTATATTGGGGAACGGATTGTTTTCTAAATCTTAGATATGTTTCCCTATCACCCAATAAACGTTCGATTTCCCCTTCATACATTGTTTGTGTAAGGATGACAGTATTACCGCCTTTGTCACTATTCTTGATTATTATATCATCTGCCTCCTCTAGTTGTCTAAGTGCGGTTCGTTCATTCTTGGTTAAGTTATCAGCGCCTTTCCACTTCCAGTTAACCTTGGACAAGTCTTTACCGACTTGGTCAAGGAAAAGTGAAATCCAGCGATGTTTCGCTAGTGGTGGCATTTTTAATGATTTAATTGGTAGATTTGATTGACGTGCACACTCAGTCTCGGTTTCATGTAGCGAGTCTATGTCAATTTCATCATTTTCCTCTAAAAGGGAGACAAGGTTCTGCAGTGCCTCTTGTTCTTCCCTATCTATATCAGTCATTGGCACTTTACTCTGTTGTTGGCCATGCCAACTTCTAAATACTAGTTTCCTTAGAAATAAACTGATATCTTTACATACCTCGAACTCACTCATTGTTGCTTTGGGTGAGAATGACAGTCCTCTTTTTAGAAGGGATAAATGGTGTTTATTTAAAGGGAATTCCGTCAGGTTTACTATTTTCATATCGGTGGTTACAGTCTGTTCCCCTTCATTAATTTCTAGAGTATCTATTCTCGCTAATTCTTGTGTGACCTTGATCTTAGTTCCCTTTTGTATCTGTCCACGTCGTGTTTGTTTACCTGCCCGGATTCGTGTGTCAGTGATTCTTGTTTGCCTTTCTGTGATACCTTGTTTAGTGCTGGCTTTCTGGGGCCGGGACCTTTTCCCTGGGTCCCCCTGGGGTCTAAAAAAATCACCGATTTAGCTAGGCTAGCTTCAGTTAGATCCTGTTCACTATCTGAGGATGTGTATACGGGAGGGTTTTTCCTTCTGGATTTAGAATTATGCCTACTCCGGGATTTGCTCCTTCCTCTATGGATGGTGGGATCAAAAATATCACCTTTCTCCCAGTCAAGAAGGTTCTGTCTAAAACGTTCTTGTTTTGTAGTTTTGAGAGTTTTTTGAAGCTTCTCTATCTCTTTTTTCGGAAATTCATTATTTGTCTCAAAAGTGGGATCGTTTTTAAAGGGTTCTAATAGTTCTACACTTTTGTCAATTTCTAGCTTACTTTCATCTAGCTGTAGTAGTTCTTCATCAACTATCATTTGTAGGGTATCAATCCCGCGAGCTAGGCAGCGTTTTTTCCATTGTTCTAAAAATCTTGGTGTATGGAGATGGCCTGCTGGGATTATTCATTCTCTGAGACCCCTGGGATGATTTTATGTTCTATATGTGACTTTAGAGATGAAATATCCCATTTGCGGTTGAGATATTTTACAGTAAGTTTTTTATGGTTTTTAAATAGTGTTCTCAGTGTATCATTCGTTTCCTCTGATATTGAGGGGTCACATAGAAAAGCAGAGCTAATTTCACTTTCAATCACCTCGTCTAAAAGATATGCCATATTATAACTATTAACAAGACTAGGTTCATGAAACGATTTTGTATGTGTTAAGGGATTAAATTTATACAGAAAAAACGAAAAGTCAAACCGCCCGCATAGAAGATTGCTTTACCGGTGTTTCACAGAAAAATTCCACCACTCTGTATTGATTAAAAACCCAGGGTTTTTATGATGTGTGTTGCGGTTTTGGAGAGCTATACCTAGAAGAGAAGTAATATCTCAAGAAAACTCATATAGAAAAAACAAAGGGGTAGGTATGTATTAAGCTCATCCAATGTATAATGCTAGGTAATATAAGTGATTTGCTAAGTATAAAAACCACTATTTATTAAATACCCAATAGTTTAGGGGTTTATCCATTAAGTTGGCCTCTGAATTGCAAAACCATATAGAAAAAAGGGGGAAGAAAGTTGAAGGATCAAAAAGTCCTTCAGCAAAAGAATTCTTCAACAAGGCTCAACTGGTTATACAGACTTATAATGAGTGAACCGCAATTAGTGAAGTAGAAAATTTCATTAATTTATTCAATTAGTTTTAAACAAAACACAACATCAAGAACACCTGATTAAAATGAGACTAGTCAACAAAAACACTAAACAAGGATGGCCACCCGATCAACCATACACACCGCATTCGTTCATCCGCTAATGATCTTAAATAGTAATACCGGTATTGAGAATGTAAAAAAATATTCATCAATATCAATTGAATAGTCCTGGTGAATGAAGATAATTCAAATAATGGCTCCAAGAGTATGGTTACCGGATTGGTCTATTAGGTGAATCAAAAAGGATGACCGGTTAGTGTTCACGCATATTTACTGGGTGACAAAAGGATAGCTTGGCTGGACATAGTGTACACAGGAGCATGCTATAAGAATAGTGCCTGATGCTAAAAACACGATCCTACAGCTCACCTTAGATGTCTTCACTGGGTCACTCGGTCACTCAGCCATCCAGATCAATAGACTTTTGGTTTGCATATGATCCCATATGTAACAAACACTCACCAATTTACTGCGTGTCAATCCGGTGATGATTCAATGATTCACATCTAAATTCTGTTGTGTGGGGCTGCTTCACACCCATTCATTTACTTGGATCCGTAGATGTCTCCATAGAGTAGCTGTAGACCTTGCCGGAGTTGTAGAGCTTAGGTATTTAACGTGCCGGTGAAGTATCTTCACATCAAGAGGCAATGGTATTATGATCGGGGCAGATGATTCGGTAGTTAGTCATATGGGTGGAACATCCATGTTCAGAAACTATATAAAATGTAGCATCAAACTGCTAAACTGCTTACATGTTTCGCTTTCATCAAGCTTCATCGGAGCATGCGCATTGGTCTGGTGTCTGTCCTAATATAGATGATTTAAACAGGTGTTTCAAATATAATCACCTGTTGCTTATGTGGATCAATCACACCACCATTCGTGCTAATTCATACAATTATGTCACTGAAGACTATAGAAAAAATAAATAAAAAACGAGGGGGAATTTTTTCTGTGAAACGAAAACTAGTGCATCAAAATTTATTATTGCGGATTACCCAGGGTTTAAAAGTTCACAACTTTAGAGTACCTCTAATGTTTGGAGATCAGTCAAAGCGTATCGTAATTGCACCAAAGTGGTTGCAATACACGTAACGATCAGATCTGTCAAGATAATAGACAGAATCTGGTAGTGAGAAAATGGCATGGTCTGTATACGAATAACAGGACATTTTGTAGCAGTAGTTTATATAGAGAACATCCAATGGACATTAATAAATGCTTTCGTTAAGTACAGATCATTCCATCTTCTCAACCTATCAGTCAGCCTTTTCATTGTACCAAGAGTAACCATACAGGGAACTGCTAAGCGCATTGTCCATAATTAATCTATCAATATTATTTCGAAACAATAGCCGCTTACCAGAGTAAGTCTTTGCTGCGGTTATAAACTATCAAGGCACTCAGCTCATCGGTTTCAGAACAAATAAATCACATAGATAAATCAAAAATTGGACAAAGCGATGGAAACACAATAATAGAATAGCCTAAATTATATACTAGTGGGCCTATGACAAGAGCCCTTAGTTGGGAGGACTTACCGATTCAATCGGTCAATGCTAAGCCAATCTGTTCTCATCAAAAATCATCAAGGTTAGTTCATTCTATACAGTGAATATATATATGACTAGCTGATCGTGCTGTACAGATCACACCGTAACTCTCATGTAGCCATGTTAAGAGGCATATTTCCCCATTAAGCCAAGATCGGTCATCACTATAGTGAGAAGCTTTCTACAGTTGTTTTCTGAGGCACAGTAATAGAAACAGCATATAGAGTAAAAAAGTAGGCATATCGCCAAAAAGTACTTAGTTGGCAGAATTTGCCGATTGAATCAATCAATACTATACTACTTAATTCTCAAGACTATTCCTCACGGTTCTATTTATCCTTGGTGATAAGTGTATATGACAGGACGATCAAGCTGTTCATATTACGCCATCGTTCTCATGTAACCCTGTTAAATCGTATATTTCACTGTTAACCAAAGATAGATTATCTCCATGATAAGCACAAACTGCTGTTAGTTTATGAAGATTAGTTGAATATTTCTACAAATAATTTGTCTCGGTTCATATACTGAGACCACTAGTGGATTGAGGGTATTTTTACCTAGATATGTTTCTGTCATTAGCACTAGATTTAACAACCCTAATAGTGGCTGAGAAATTGAAACTTTGTCTAGTACCCAGACCACAATAGATCAGTTAGGTATCAAGGAACACGGATAGATTACATTCATTGTTTAACCCAGCCGGCTGCATGCTGTCCAAATTGTATATCCACATTTTTTCTTTTCTATATAAAATTTTATCAAAATCACTGCGTCGATGGGGAAGGTTTAGGCGGTAGATTCCCTTAACAGTTAATCCATCTGGTTTACAGTCGTGGTATTTCAGAAAATGAAGTGAAAGTGGCCGTTCGTCATCTTTTTTCATTATGGTTTGGATGTGTTCACCAACTCTAATTCTTAATTGTCGTTTTGTTTTTCCCACATATATTTTCCCGCATGGGCAGGATAACATGTATATAACTCGGGTAGTAAGACAATTAATAAAGTTGGTAATTTTAAAAGTTTTAGTACCATCTGAGTTGGTGAACACATCAGTGCGGTCTGTATATTTACATATGGAGCACCTCCCACAGGCATACATGCCCTTAAGGGGGGGTAAATCAGTCAACCAATTTGGTTTGGTTGACCTGACATATTCAGACTGAACAAGACTGTCCTTTAAATTACGGGATCTCCTTGCCGTGAGCAGGGGACGGTCACCCACAAACTCGCCAAGGATAGGGGCTTCTGACAGGATATGCCAATGCCGGCTGAGTATACTCCTGACCTGTTCCCATTGGGTACCGTACTTAGTGATGATACGAATAGGAGCTTGTAAATGAGTCTCTTTCTCTTTTTTCTTTTTAATTAGCAGGTCCTTTCTATCAGTTTAGAAGGCTCTTCTCTTGGCTTTTCTTAAGCAGCCATGTGAATATCCTCTATCTCTAAATCTGCTATATAACTGGCTCGCCTCTGTGTGGAAATCATCATCCCAAGAGCAGTTTCTTCTGCTTCTTAAGAATTGCCCCACTGGAATTCCTTGTATTAGTGACCTGGGGTGATGGCTACCAGCAAAGAGGAGGTTATTGGCTGCTGTGTCCTTCCTAAAAGTCCTGGTAGACAATTGGTCATCAATGACTGATATAGAAAGATCCAAAAAGGAAAGGCTCTGCTGGTCCCATATGTAGGTCAATTTAATGTTCCTATCATTTAAATTGAGTTCACTCATGAATAGCTTAAGTTCATCTGGGGACTCACCCCATAGCATGATCACATTGTCAATGAATCTTAGCCATAGATGGCTATGCTCACGATAGAGGGTGGATGTGTACACCAATTCTTACTCCCATAGCCCCAAGTGGAGACAAGCATAAGCAGGTGCCCAGGGTGCTCCCATCGATGTTCCTCTTATTTGTTTATAGTTTCTATTTAGAAACTGGAAGCAGTTATTTGTCAACATGAAGTTTAGAGTGTCTACCAGGAATTCATTTTGAGCTGCTAAAAGTGGAAATTTTTGTTGTAGAAAATGATCAATGGCTTTGAGGCCCCACGTGTGGGTAATCGACGTATATAATGATTCAACGTCGATCCCCACCAAAAGGGTCCCCGGGAGATATTTAATTCCCTCAAGATGTTCAAGCACATCTCGTGTGTCCTGTACAAAAGAGGGAAGCTCCACAACCAGGTCTTTGATTAGAGCATCCACTAGTTTGCCCACCCGTTCCAGCGGTCCCTTCATGGCAGAGACTATGGGTCTCCCTGGGGGGTTGGTAATAGAGTTATGGAGCTTGGGGATGATGTAAAACGTTGGAGTATTATATTCAGTTACCCTAAGGTAGTTAAATAATTTTTTGGAAATGAGTTTTTCTTCATAAGCAAAGCTTAATTTGAAGTTTAGTTCATATACTATATTGGGGAACGGATTGTTTTCTAATCTTAGATATGTTTCCCTATCACCCAATAAACGTTCGATTTCCCCTTCATACATTGTTTGTGTAAGGATGACAGTATTACCGCCTTTGTCCCTATTATTGACTATTATATCATCTGCCTCCTCTAGTTGTCTAAGTGCGGTTCGTTCATTCTTGGTTAAGTTATCAGCGCCTTTCCACTTCCAGTTAACCTTGGACAAGTCTTTACGGACTTGGTCAAGGAAAAGTGAAATCCAGCGATGTTTCGCTAGTGGTGGCATTTTTAATGATTTAATTGGTAGATTTGATTGACGTGCACACTCAGTCTCGGTTTCATGTAGCGAGTCTATGTCAATTTCATCATTTTCCTCTAAAAGGGAGACAAGGTTCTGCAGTGCCTCTTGTTCTTCCCTATCTATATCAGTCATTGGCACTTTACTCTGTTGTTGGCCATGCCAACTTCTAAATACTAGTTTCCTTAGAAATAAACTGATATCTTTATATACCTCGAACTCACTCATTGTTGCTTTGGGTGAGAATGACAGTCCTCTTTTTAGAGGGGATAAATGGTGTTTATTTAAAGGGAATTCTGTCAGGTTTACCATTTTCATATCGGTGGTTACAGTCTGTTCCCCTTCATTAATTTCTAGAGTATCTATTCTCGCTAATTCTTGTGTGACCTTGATCTTAGTTCCCTTTTGTATCTGTCCACGTCGTGTTTGTTTACCTGCCCGGATTCGTGTGTCAGTGATTCTTGTTTGCCTTTCTGTGATACCTTGTTTAGTGCTGGCTTTCTGGGGCCGGGACCTTTTCCCTGGGTCCCCCTGGGGTCTAAAAAAATCACCGATTTAGCTAGGCTAGCTTCAGTTAGATCCTGTTCACCATCTGAGGATGTGTATATGGGAGGGTTTTTCCTTCTGGATTTAGAATTATGCCTACTCCGGGATTTGCTCCTTCCTCTATGGATGGTGGGATCAAAAATATCACCTTTCTCCCAGTCAAGAAGGTTCTGTCTAAAACGTTCTTGTTTTGTAGTTTTGAGAGTTTTTTGAAGCTTCTCTATCTCTTTTTTCGGAAATTCATTATTTGTCTCAAAAGTGGGATCGTTTTTAAAGGGTTCTAATAGTTCTACACTTTTGTCAATTTCTAGCTTACTTTCATCTAGCTGTAGTAGTTCTTCATCAACTATCATTTGTAGGGTATCAATCCCGCGAGCTAGGCAGCGTTTTTTCCATTGTTCTAAAAATCTTGGTGTATGGAGATGGCCTGCTGGGATTATTCATTCTCTGAGACCCCTGGGATGATTTTATGTTCTATATGTGACTTTAGAGATGAAATATCCCATTTGCGGTTGAGATATTTTACAGTAAGTTTTTTATGGTTTTTAAATAGTGTTCTCAGTGTATCATTAGTTTCCTCTGATATTGAGGGGTCACATAGAAAAGCAGAGCTAATTTCACTTTCAATCACCTCGTCTAAAAGATATGCCATATTATAACTATTAACAAGACTAGGTTCATGAAACGATTTTGTATGTGTTAAGGGATTAAATTTATACAGAAAAAACGAAAAGTCAAACCGCCCGCATAGAAGATTGCTTTACCGGTGTTTCACAGAAAAATTCCACCACTCTGTATTGATTAAAAACCCAGGGTTTTTATGATGTGTGTTGCGGTTTTGGAGAGCTATACCTAGAAGAGAAGTAATATCTCAAGAAAACTCATATAGAAAAAACAAAGGGGTAGGTATGTATTAAGCTCATCCAATGTATAATGCTAGGTAATATAAGTGATTTGCTAAGTATAAAAACCACTATTTATTAAATACCCAATAGTTTAGGGGTTTATCCATTAAGTTGGCCTCTGAATTGCAAAACCATATAGAAAAAAGGGGGAAGAAAGTTGAAGGATCAAAAAGTCCTTCAGCAAAAGAATTCTTCAACAAGGCTCAACTGGTTATACAGACTTATAATGAGTGAACCGCAATTAGTGAAGTAGAAAATTTCATTAATTTATTCAATTAGTTTTAAACAAAACACAACATCAAGAACACCTGATTAAAATGAGACTAGTCAACAAAAACACTAAACAAGGATGGCCACCCGATCAACCATACACACCGCATTCGTTCATCCGCTAATGATCTTAAATAGTAATACCGGTATTGAGAATGTAAAAAAATATTCATCAATATCAATTGAATAGTCCTGGTGAATGAAGATAATTCAAATAATGGCTCCAAGAGTATGGTTACCGGATTGGTCTATTAGGTGAATCAAAAAGGATGACCGGTTAGTGTTCACGCATATTTACTGGGTGACAAAAGGATAGCTTGGCTGGACATAGTGTACACAGGAGCATGCTATAAGAATAGTGCCTGATGCTAAAAACACGATCCTACAGCTCACCTTAGATGTCTTCACTGGGTCACTCGGTCACTCAGCCATCCAGATCAATAGACTTTTGGTTTGCATATGATCCCATATGTAACAAACACTCACCAATTTACTGCGTGTCAATCCGGTGATGATTCAATGATTCACATCTAAATTCTGTTGTGTGGGGCTGCTTCACACCCATTCATTTACTTGGATCCGTAGATGTCTCCATAGAGTAGCTGTAGACCTTGCCGGAGTTGTAGAGCTTAGGTATTTAACGTGCCGGTGAAGTATCTTCACATCAAGAGGCAATGGTATTATGATCGGGGCAGATGATTCGGTAGTTAGTCATATGGGTGGAACATCCATGTTCAGAAACTATATAAAATGTAGCATCAAACTGCTAAACTGCTTACATGTTTCGCTTTCATCAAGCTTCATCGGAGCATGCGCATTGGTCTGGTGTCTGTCCTAATATAGATGATTTAAACAGGTGTTTCAAATATAATCACCTGTTGCTTATGTGGATCAATCACACCACCATTCGTGCTAATTCATACAATTATGTCACTGAAGACTATAGAAAAAATAAATAAAAAACGAGGGGGAATTTTTTCTGTGAAACGAAAACTAGTGCATCAAACTTTATTATTGCGGATTACCCAGGGTTTAAAAGTTCACAACTTTAGAGTACCTCTAATGTTTGGAGATCAGTCAAAGCGTATCGTAATTGCACCAAAGTGGTTGCAATACACGTAACGATCAGATCTGTCAAGATAATAGACAGAATCTGGTAGTGAGAAAATGGCATGGTCTGTATACGAATAACAGGACATTTTGTAGCAGTAGTTTATATAGAGAACATCCAATGGACATTAATAAATGCTTCCGTTAAGTACAGATCATTCCATCTTCTCAACCTATCAGTCAGCCTTTTCATTGTACCAAGAGTAACCATACAGGGAACTGCTAAGCACATTGTCCATAATTAATCTATCAATATTATTTCGAAACAATAGCCGCTTACCAGAGTAAGTCTTTGCTGCGGTTATAAACTATCAAGGCACTCAGCTCATCGGTTTCAGAACAAATAAATCACATAGATAAATCAAAAATTGGACAAAGCGATGGAAACACAATAATAGAATAGCCTAAATTATATACTAGTGGGCCTATGACAAGAGCCCTTAGTTGGGAGGACTTACCGATTCAATCGGTCAATGCTAAGCCAATCTGTTCTCATCAAAAATCATCAAGGTTAGTTCATTCTATACAGTGAATATATATATGACTAGCTGATCGTGCTGTACAGATCACACCGTAACTCTCATGTAGCCATGTTAAGAGGCATATTTCCCCATTAAGCCAAGATCGGTCATCACTATAGTGAGAAGCTTTCTACAGTTGTTTTCTGAGGCACAGTTATAGAAAGAGCATATAGAGTAAAAAAGTAGGCATATCGCCAAAAAGTACTTAGTTGGCAGAATTTGCCGATTGAATCAATCAATACTATACTACTTAATTCTCAAGACTATTCCTCACGGTTCTATTTATCCTTGGTGATAAGTGTATATGACAGGACGATCAAGCTGTTCATATTACGCCATTGTTCTCATGTAACCCTGTTAAATCGTATATTTCACTGTTAACCAAAGATAGATTATCTCCATGATAAGCACAAACTGCTGTTAGTTTATGAAGATTAGTTGAATATTTCTACAAATAATTTGTCTCGGTTCATATACTGAGACCACTAGTGGATTGAGGGTATTTTTACCTAGATATGTTTCTGTCATTAGCACTAGATTTAACAACCCTAATAGTGGCTGAGAAATTGAAACTTTGTCTAGTACCCAGACCACAATAGATCAGTTAGGTATCAAGGAACACGGATAAATTATATGCATTGTTTAACCCAGCCAGCTGCATGCTGTCCAAATTGTATATCCACATTTTTTCTTTTCTATATAAAATTTTATCAAAATCACTGCGTCGATGGGGAAGGTTTAGGCGGTAGATTCCCTTAACAGTTAATCCATCTGGTTTACCATCGTGGTATTTCAGAAAATGAAGTGAAAGTGGCCGTTCGTCATCTTTTTTCATTATGGTTTGGATGTGTTCACCAACTCTAATTCTTAATTGTCGTTTTGTTTTTCCCACATATATTTTCCCGCATGGGCAGGATAACATGTATATAACTCGGGTAGTAAGACAATTAATAAAGTTGGTAATTTTAAAAGTTTTAGTACCATCTGAGTTGGTGAACACATCAGTGCGGTCTGTATATTTACATATGGAGCACCTCCCACAGGCATACATGCCCTTAAGGGGGGGTAAATCAGTCAACCAATTTGGTTTGGTTGACCTGACATATTCAGACTGAACAAGACTGTCCTTTAAATTACGGGATCTCCTTGCCGTGAGCAGGGGACGGTCACCCACAAACTCGCCAAGGATAGGGGCTTCTGACAGGATATGCCAATGCCGGCTGAGTATACTCCTGACCTGTTCCCATTGGGTACCGTACTTGGTGATGATACGAATAGGAGCTTGTAAATGAGTCTCTTTCTCTTTTTTCTTTTTAATTAGCAGGTCCTTTCTATCAGTTTGGAAGGCTCTTCTCTTGGCTTTTCTTAAGCAGCCATGTGAATATGCTCTATCTCTAAATCTGCTATATAACTGGCTCGCCTCTGTGTGGAAATCATCATCCCAAGAGCAGTTTCTTCTGCTTCTTAAGAATTGCCCCACTGGAATTCCTTGTATTAGTGACCTGGGGTGATGGCTACCAGCAAAGAGGAGGTTATTGGTTGCTGTGTCCTTCCTAAAAGTCCTGGTAGACAATTGGTCATCAATGACTGATATAGAAAGATCCAAAAAGGAAAGGCTCTGCTGGTCCCATATGTAGGTCAATTTAATGTTCCTATCATTTAAATTGAGTTCACTCATGAATAGCTTAAGTTCATCTGGGGACTCACCCCATAGCATGATCACATCGTCAATGAATCTTAGCCATAGATGGCTATGCTCACGATAGAGGGTGGATGTGTACACCAATTCTTCCTCCCATAGCCCCAAGTGGAGACAAGCATAAGCAGGTGCCCAGGGTGCTCCCATCGATGTTCCTCTTATTTGTTTATAGTTTCTATTTAGAAACTGGAAGCAGTTATTTGTCAACATGAAGTTTAGAGTGTCTACCAGGAATTCATTTTGAGCTGCTAAAAGTGGAAATTTTTGTTGTAGAAAATGATCAATGGCTTTGAGGCCTCACGTGTGGGTAATCGACGTATATAATGATTCAACGTCGATCCCCACCAAAAGGGTCCCCGGGAGATATTTAATTCCCTCAAGATGTTCAAGCACATCTCGTGTGTCCTGTACAAAAGAGGGAAGCTCCACAACCAGGTCTTTGATTAGAGCATCCACTAGTTTGCCCACCCGCTCCAGCGGTCCCTTGATGGCAGAGACTATGGGTCTCCCTGGGGGGTTGGTAATAGAGTTATGGAGCTTGGGGATGATGTAAAACGTTGGAGTATTATATTCAGTTACCCTAAGGTAGTTAAATTCTTTTTTGGAAATGAGTTTTTCTTCATAAGCAAAGCTTAATTTGAAGTTTAGTTCATATACTATATTGGGGAACGGATTGTTTTCTAATCTTAGATATGTTTCCCTATCACCCAATAAACGTTTGATTTCCCCTTCATACATTGTTTGTGTAAGGAAGACAGTATTACCGCCTTTGTCACTATTCTTGATTATTATATCATCTGCCTCCTCTAGTTGTCTAAGTGCGGTTCGTTCATTCTTGGTTAAGTTATCAGCGCCTTTCAACTTCCAGTTAACCTTGGACAAGTTTTTACGGACTTGGTCAAGGAAAAGTGAAATCCAGCGATGTTTCGCTAGTGGTGGCATTTTTAATGATTTAATTGGTAGATTTGATTGACGTGCACACTCAGTCTCGGTTTCATGTAGCGAGTCTATGTCAATTTCATCATTTTCCTCTAAAAGGGAGACAAGGTTCTGCAGTGCCTCTTGTTCTTCCCTATATATATCAGTCATTGGCACTTTACTCTGTTGTTGGCCATGCCAACTTCTAAATACTAGTTTCCTTAGAAATAAACTGATATCTTTATATACCTCGAACTCACTCATTGTTGCTTTGGGTGAGAATGACAGTCCTCTTTTTAGAAGGGAAAAATGGTGTTTATTTAAAGGGAATTCCGTCAGGTTTACTATTTTCATATCGGTGGTTACAGTCTGTTCCCCTTCATTAATGTCTAGAGTATCTATTCTCGCTAATTCTTGTGTGACCTTGATCTTAGTTCCCTTTTGTATCTGTCCACGTCGTGTTTGTTTACCTGCCCGGATTCGTGTGTCAGTGATTCTTGTTTGCCTTTCTGTGATACCTTGTTTAGTGCTGGCTTTCTGGGGCCGGGACCTTTTCCCTGGGTCCCCCTGGGGTCTAAAAAAATCACCGATTTAGCTAGGCTAGCTTCAGTTAGATCCTGTTCACTATCTGAGGATGTGTATACGGGAGGGTTTTTCCTTCTGGATTTAGAATTATGCCTACTCCGGGATTTGCTCCTTCCTCTATGGATGGTGGGATCAAAAATATCACCTTTCTCCCAGTCAAGAAGGTTCTGTCTAAAACGTTCTTGTTTTGTAGTTTTGAGAGTTTTTTGAAGCTTCTCTATCTCTTTTTTCAGAAATTCATTATTTGTCTCAAAAGTGGGATCGTTTTTAAAGGGTTCTAATAGTTCTACACTTTTGTCAATTTCTAGCTTAATTTCATCTAGCTGTAGTAGTTCTTCATCAACTATCATTTGTAGGGTATCAATCCCGCGAGCTAGGCAGCGTTTTTTCCATTGTTCTAAAAATCTTGGTGTATGGAGATGGCCTGCTGGGATTATTCGTTCTCTGAGACCCCTCGGGATGATTTTATGTTCTATATGTGACTTTAGAGATGAAATATCCCATTTGCGGTTGAGATATTTTACAGTAAGTTTTTTATGGTTTTTAAATAGTGTTCTCAGTGTATCATTAGTTTCCTCTGATATTGAGGGGTCACATAGAAAAGCAGAGCTAATTTCACTTTCAATCACCTCGTCTAAAAGATATGCCATATTATAACTATTAACAAGACTAGGTTCATGAAACGATTTTGTATGTGTTAAGGGATTAAATTTATACAGAAAAAACGAAAAGTCAAACCGCCCGCATAGAAGATTGCTTTACCGGTGTTTCACAGAAAAATTCCACCACTCTGTATTGATTAAAAACCCAGGGTTTTTATGATGTGTGTTGCGGTTTTGGAGAGCTATACCTAGAAGAGAAGTAATATCTCAAGAAAACTCATATAGAAAAAACAAAGGGGTAGGTATGTATTAAGCTCATCCAATGTATAATGCTAGGTAATATAAGTGATTTGCTAAGTATAAAAACCACTATTTATTAAATACCCAATAGTTTAGGGGTTTATCCATTAAGTTGGCCTCTGAATTGCAAAACCATCTAGAAAAAAGGGGGAAGAAAGTTGAAGGATCAAAAAGTCCTTCAGCAAAAGAATTCTTCAACAAGGCTCAACTGGTTATACAGACTTATAATGAGTGAACCGCAATTAGTGAAGTAGAAAATTTCATTAATTTATTCAATTACCGTATTTTTCGGGCCATAAGACGCACTTTTTTCCCCAAAAAATATGGGGGAAAATGTCTCTGCGTCTTATGGTCCGAATGTACATCAGGCACCGCCCTCTGCCACCGCTGTCAATGCCCCACCCCCTCCGAACTGTACTCCCGAGTCCCGGTTCCCGCGGCCTCCTCCCGCACAGTTAAAATATCCCAATCAGTGCACACTCGCAAGTATTTTCTGCCACCGTGGCAGACAGATTTGTAGTTTCAATTAACTGTGAGCGTGCATTCTGAGAGTTGTAGTCCTGTATGTCCTGACCTCAGAGTTTGCTGGCTGTAAGGAATACGGAATGTCACAATGGAACGTCTGCCAGATCTCACATCCACAGAAGAGGAGCAGTTACTGAGCTTTGCACTGGATGCTATAAATCATAACCTCATTCAGTTGTGTACAAAGTTTTTTATACATTACTATGCCCAGCTTATTGCTCCAGCCGCCGCTGCAGCCCTGGCCAGTGGCAAAGTGATCTGCAGCCTTGTGTAGGAGAATTTTACGGGTAGGAGAATTTTACAGAACACCGGGGTCTGGGAGCCGGGGCGTGTCTTGAGAGAAGGGGAAATCATGCCCACGGCCCTACTATGCAGCTCGACATGCCGCCCAGACTCGGGTAGGACACTATTGTAAGGGGAGAGTGGGGAGGAGTGTATGGCAGCCAAGAATTGAGTGGATAGAAGGCTGTGCAGTCTCCTAATGCTGTGTTTGGAGGACAGGTGACAGACCGCTCTGCTGGGACTAGTAGTGCCTCTGTGGGGAACTGAGATATGGCAACCTGCTCTGCTGGGACTTGTAGTGCTTCTGTGGGGGGCTGAGATATGGCAACCTGCTCTGCTGGGACTTGTAGTGCCTCTGTGGGGGGCTGAGATATATCAACCTGCTCTGCTGGGACTTGTAGTGCCTCTGTGGGGGGCTGAGATATATCAACCTGCTCTGCTGGGACTTGTAGTGCCTCTGTGGGGGCTGAGATATGGCAACCTGCTCTGCTGGGACTTGTAGTGCCTCTGTGGGGGGCTGAGATATATCAACCTGCTCTGCTGGGACTTGTAGTGCCTCTGTGGGGGGTGAAATATGGCAACCTGCTCTGCTGGGACTTGTAGTGCCTCTGTGGGGGGTGAAATATGGCAACCTGCTCTGCTGGGACTTGTAGTGCCTCTGTGGGGGGCTGAGATATATCAACCTGCTCTGCTGGGACTTGTAGTGCCTCTGTGGGGGTGAAATATGGCAGCCTCCTATGCTGGGACTTGTAGTGCCTCTGTGGGGGGCTGAGATATGGCAACCTGCTCTGCTGGAACTTGTAGTGCCTCTGTGGGGGGTGAAATATGGCAGCCTCCTATGCTGGGACTTGTAGTGCCTCTGTGCGGGGTGAAATATGGCAGCCTCCTATGCTGGGACTTGTAGTGCCTCTGTGGGGGGTGAAATATGGCAGCCTCCTATGCTGGGACTTGTAGTGCCTCTGTGGGGGGTGAAATATGGCAGCCTCCTATGCTGAGACTTATAGTGCCTCTGTGGGGGGACTGAGGATTCCTCAGTTTCCCCACAGTCTAGGGCACTACAAGTCCCAGCAGAGCGGGCTGCTCTTACAGAACAGGAGAAGCAGCTGGGGGAGGGGGGGTTTGTACTGGGAGGGGAGAGAAGACAGCACAGGTTTGAGATGGGGGAGGATTTTTTTCTGAGAGTGAGGATTTATGCTGGGAGGGATTTCTTTGGCACAGGTAAGGCTGCATTTCATGCACTGGTAAATATTTTAGTAGACCATTTGGTTCAGAATATTTTTTTTTTCTTTCTTGTTTTCCTCCTCTAAAACCTATGTGCGTCTTATGGTCAGGTGCGTCTTATAGAGCGAAAAATACGGTAGTTTTAAACAAAACACAACATCAAGAACACCTGATTAAAATGAGACTAGTCAACAAAAACACTAAACAAGGATGGCCACCCGATCAACCATACACACCGCATTCGTTCATCCGCTAATGATCTTAAATAGTAATACCGGTATTGAGAATGTAAAAAAATATTCATCAATATCAATTGAATAGTCCTGGTGAATGAAGATAATTCAAATAATGGCTCCAAGAGTATGGTTACCGGATTGGTCTATTAGGTGAATCAAAAAGGATGACCGGTTAGTGTTCACGCATATTTACTGGGTGACAAAAGGATAGCTTGGCTGGACATAGTGTACACAGGAGCATGCTATAAGAATAGTGCCTGATGCTAAAAACACGATCCTACAGCTCACCTTAGATGTCTTCACTGGGTCACTCGGTCACTCAGCCATCCAGATCAATAGACTTTTGGTTTGCATATGATCCCATATGTAACAAACACTCACCAATTTACTGCGTGTCAATCCGGTGATGATTCAATGATTCACATCTAAATTCTGTTGTGTGGGGCTGCTTCACACCCATTCATTTACTTGGATCCGTAGATGTCTCCATAGAGTAGCTGTAGACCTTGCCGGAGTTGTAGAGCTTAGGTATTTAACGTGCCGGTGAAGTATCTTCACATCAAGAGGCAATGGTATTATGATCGGGGCAGATGATTCGGTAGTTAGTCATATGGGTGGAACATCCATGTTCAGAAACTATATAAAATGTAGCATCAAACTGCTAAACTGCTTACATGTTTCGCTTTCATCAAGCTTCATCGGAGCATGCGCATTGGTCTGGTGTCTGTCCTAATATAGATGATTTAAACAGGTGTTTCAAATATAATCACCTGTTGCTTATGTGGATCAATCACACCACCATTCGTGCTAATTCATACAATTATGTCACTGAAGACTATAGAAAAAATAAATAAAAAACGAGGGGGAATTTTTTCTGTGAAACGAAAACTAGTGCATCAAACTTTATTATTGCGGATTACCCAGGGTTTAAAAGTTCACAACTTTAGAGTACCTCTAATGTTTGGAGATCAGTCAAAGCGTATCGTAATTGCACCAAAGTGGTTGCAATACACGTAAAGATCAGATCTGTCAAGATAATAGACAGAATCTGGTAGTGAGAAAATGGCATGGTCTGTATACGAATAACAGGACATTTTGTAGCAGTAGTTTATATAGAGAACATCCAATGGACATTAATAAATGCTTTCGTTAAGTACAGATCATTCCATCTTCTCAACCTATCAGTCAGCCTTTTCATTGTACCAAGAGTAACCATACAGGGAACTGCTAAGCTCATTGTCCATAATTAATCTATCAATATTATTTCGAAACAATAGCCGCTTACCAGAGTAAGTCTTTGCTGCGGTTATAAACTATCAAGGCACTCAGCTCATCGGTTTCAGAACAAATAAATCACATAGATAAATCAAAAATTGGACAAAACGATGGAAACACAATAATAGAATAGCCTAAATTATATACTAGTGGGCCTATGACAAGAGCCCTTAGTTGGGAGGACTTACCGATTCAATCGGTCAATGCTAAGCCAATCTGTTCTCATCAAAAATCATCAAGGTTAGTTCATTCTATACAGTGAATATATATATGACTAGCTGATCGTGCTGTACAGATCACACCGTAACTCTCATGTAGCCATGTTAAGAGGCATATTTCCCCATTAAGCCAAGATCGGTCATCACTATAGTGAGAAGCTTTCTACAGTTGTTTTCTGAGGCACAGTAATAGAAAGAGCATATAGAGTAAAAAAGTAGGCATATCGCCAAAAAGTACTTAGTTGGCAGAATTTGCCGATTGAATCAATCAATACTAAACTACTTAATTCTCAAGACTATTCCTCACGGTTCTATTTATCCTTGGTGATAAGTGTATATGACAGGACGATCAAGCTGTTCATATTACGCCATCGTTCTCATGTAACCCTGTTAAATCGTATATTTCACTGTTAACCAAAGATAGATTATCTCCATGATAAGCACAAACTGCTGTTAGTTTATGAAGATTAGTTGAATATTTCTACAAATAATTTGTCTCGGTTCATATACTGAGACCACTAGTGGATTGAGGGTATTTTTACCTAGATATGTTTCTGTCATTAGCACTAGATTTAACAGCCCTAATAGTGGCTGAGAAATTGAAACTTTGTCTAGTACCCAGACCACAATAGATCAGTTAGGTATCAAGGATCACGGATAAATTACATTCATTGTTTAACCCAGCCGGCTGCATGCTGTCCAAATTGTATATCCACATTTTTTCTTTTCTATATAAAATTTTATCAAAATCACTGCGTCGATGGGGAAGGTTTAGGCGGTAGATTCCCTTAACAGTTAATCCATCTGGTTTACCATCGTGGTATTTCAGAAAATGAAGTGAAAGTGGCCGTTCGTCATCTTTTTTCATTATGGTTTGGATGTGTTCACCAACTCTAATTCTTAATTGTCGTTTTGTTTTTCCCACATATATTTTCCCGCATGGGCAGGATAACATGTATATAACTCGGGTAGTAAGACAATTAATAAAGTTGGTAATTTTAAAAGTTTTAGTACCATCTGAGTTGGTGAACACATCAGTGCGGTCTGTATATTTACATATGGAGCACCTCCCACAGGCATACATGCCCTTAAGGGGGGGTAAATCAGTCAACCAATTTGGTTTGGTTGACCTGACATATTCAGACTGAACAAGACTGTCCTTTAAATTATGGGATCTCCTTGCCGTGAGCAGGGGACGGTCACCCACAAACTCGCCAAGGATAGGGGCTTCTGACAGGATATGCCAATGCCGGCTGAGTATACTCCTGACCTGTTCCCATTGGGTACCGTACTTAGTGATGATGCGAATAGGAGCTTGTAAATGAGTCTCTTTCTCTTTTTTCTTTTTAATTAGCAGGTCCTTTCTATCAGTTTGGAAGGCTCTTCTCTTGGCTTTTCTTAAGCAGCCATGTGAATATCCTCTATCTCTAAATCTGCTATATAACTGGCTCGCCTCTGTGTGGAAATCATCATCCCAAGAGCAGTTTCTTCTGCTTCTTAAGAATTGCCCCACTGGAATTCCTTGTATTAGTGACCTGGGGTGATGGCTACCAGCAAAGAGGAGGTTATTGGCTGCTGTGTCCTTCCTAAAAGTCCTGGTAGACAATTGGTCATCAATGACTGATATAGAAAGATCCAAAACGGAAAGGCTCTGCTGGTCCCATATGTAGGTCAATTTAATGTTCCTATCATTTAAATTGAGTTCACTCATGAATAGCTTAAGTTCAACCGGGGACTCACCCCATAGCATGATCACATCGTCAATGAATCTTAGCCATAGATGGCTATGCTCACGATAGAGGGTGGATGTGTACACCAATTCTTCCTCCCATAGCCCCAAGTGGAGACAAGCATAAGCAGGTGCCCAGGGTGCTCCCATCGATGTTCCTCTTATTTGTTTATAGTTTCTATTTAGAAACTGGAAGCAGTTATTTGTCAACATGAAGTTTAGAGTGTCTACCAGGAATTCATTTTGAGCTGCTAAAAGTGGAAATTTTTGTTGTAGAAAATGATCAATGGCTTTGAGGCCCCACGTGTGGGGAATCGACGTATATAATGATTCAACGTCGATCCCCACCAAAAGGGTCCCCGGGAGATATTTAATTCCCTCAAGATGTTCAAGCACATCTCGTGTGTCCTGTACAAAAGAGGGAAGCTCCACAACCAGATCTTTGATTAGAGCATCCACTAGTTTGCCCACCCGCTCCAGCGGTCCCTTGATGGCAGAGACTATGGGTCTCCCTGGGGGGTTGGTAATAGAGTTATGGAGCTTGGGGATGATGTAAAACGTTGGAGTATTATATTCAGTTACCCTAAGGTAGTTAAATTCTTTTTTGGAAATGAGTTTTTCTTCATAAGCAAAGCTTAATTTGAAGTTTAGTTCATATACTATATTGGGGAACGGATTGTTTTCTAATCTTAGATATGTTTCCCTATCACCCAATAAACGTTTGATTTCCCCTTCATACATTGTTTGTGTAAGGAAGACAGTATTACTGCCTTTGTCACTATTCTTGATTAATATATCATCTGCCTCCTCTAGTTGTCTAAGTGCGGTTCGTTCATTCTTGGTTAAGTTATCAGCGCCTTTCAACTTCCAGTTAACCTTGGACAAGTCTTTACGGCCTTGGTCAAGGAAAAGTGAAATCCAGCGATGTTTCGCTAGTGGTGGCATTTTTAATGATTTAATTGGTAGATTTGATTGACGTGCACACTCAGTCTCGGTTTCATGTAGCGAGTCTATGTCAATTTCATCATTTTCCTCTAAAAGGGAGACAAGGTTCTGCAGTGCCTCTTGTTCTTCCCTATCTATATCAGTCATTGGCACTTTACTCTGTTGTTGGCCATGCCAACTTCTAAATACTAGTTTCCTTAGAAATAAACTGATATCTTTATATACCTCGAACTCACTCATTGTTGCTTTGGGTGAGAATGACAGTCCTCTTTTTAGAAGGGATAAATGGTGTTTATTTAAAGGGAATTCCGTCAGGTTTACTATTTTCATATCGGTGGTTACAGTCTGTTCCCCTTCATTAATGTCTAGAGTATCTATTCTCGCTAATTCTTGTGTGACCTTGATCTTAGTTCCCTTTTGTATCTGTCCACGTCGTGTTTGTTTACCTGCCCGGATTCGTGTGTCAGTGATTCTTGTTTGCCTTTCTGTGATACCTTGTTTAGTGCTGGCTTTCTGGGGCCGGGACCTTTTCCCTGGGTCCCCCTGGGGTCTAAAAAAATCACAGATTTAGCTAGGCTAGCTTCAGTTATATCCTGTTCACTATCTGAGGATGTGTATACGGGAGGGTTTTTCCTTCTGGATTTAGAATTATGCCTACTCCGGGATTTGCTCCTTCCTCTATGGATGGTGGGATCAAAAATATCACCTTTCTCCCAGTCAAGAAGGTTCTGTCTAAAACGTTTTTGTTTTGTAGTTTTGAGAGTTTTTTGAAGCTTCTCTATCTCTTTTTTCAGAAATTCATTATTTGTCTCAAAAGTGGGATCGTTTTTAAAGGGTTCTAATAGTTCTACACTTTTGTCAATTTCTAGCTAAATTTCATCTAGCTGTAGTAGTTCTTCATCAACTATCATTTGTAGGGTATCAATCAAGCTAGGCAGCGTTTTTTCCATTGTTCTAAAAATCTTGGTGTATGGAGATGGCCTGCTGGGATTATTCGTTCTCTGAGACCCCTCGGGATGATTTTATCTTCTATATGTGACTTTAGAGATGAAATATCCCATTTGCGGTTGAGATATTTTACAGTAAGTTTTTTATGGTTTTTAAATAGTGTTCTCAGTGTATCATTAGTTTCCTATGATATTGAGGGGTCACATAGAAAAGCAGAGCTAATTTCACTTTCAATCACCTCGTCTAAAAGATATGCCATATTATAACTATTAACAAGACTAGGTTCATGAAACGATTTTGTATGTGTTAAGGGATTAAATTTATACAGAAAAAACGAAAAGTCAAACCGCCCGCATAGAAGATTGCTTTACCGGTGTTTCACAGAAAAATTCCACCACTCTGTATTGATTAAAAACCCAGGGTTTTTATGATGTGTGTTGCGGTTTTGGAGAGCTATACCTAGAAGAGAAGTAATATCTCAAGAAAACTCATATAGAAAAAACAAAGGGGTAGGTATGTATTAAGCTCATCCAATGTATAATGCTAGGTAATATAAGTGATTTGCTAAGTATAAAAACCACTATTTATTAAATACCCAATAGTTTAGGGGTTTATCCATTAAGTTGGCCTCTGAATTGCAAAACCATCTAGAAAAAAGGGGGAAGAAAGTTGAAGGATCAAAAAGTCCTTCAGCAAAAGAATTCTTCAACAAGGCTCAACTGGTTATACAGACTTATAATGAGTGAACCGCAATTAGTGAAGTAGAAAATTTCATTAATTTATTCAATTAGTTTTAAACAAAACACAACATCAAGAACACCTGATTAAAATGAGACTAGTCAACAAAAACACTAAACAAGGATGGCCACCCGATCAACCATACACACCGCATTCGTTCATCTGCTAATGATCTTAAATAAGCCAGCACTAAACAAGGTATCACAGAAAGGCAAACAAGAATCACTGACACACGAATCCGGGCAGGTAAACAAACACGACTGGACAGATACAAAAGGGAACTAAGATCAAGGTCACACAAGAATTAGCGAGAATAGATACTCTAGACATTAATGAAGGGGAACAGACTGTAACCACCGATATGAAAATAGTAAACCTGACGGAATTCCCTTTAAATAAACACCATTTATCCCTTCTAAAAAGAGGACTGTCATTCTCACCCAAAGCAACAATGAGTGAGTTCGAGGTATATAAAGATATCAGTTTATTTCTAAGGAAACTAGTATTTAGAAGTTGGCATGGCCAACAACAGAGTAAAGTGCCAATGACTGATATAGATAGGGAAGAACAAGAGGCAGTGCAGAACCTTGTCTCCCTTTTAGAGGAAAATTATGAAATTGACATAGACTCGCTACATGAAACCGAGACTGAGTGTGCACGTCAATCAAATCTACCAATTAAATCATTAAAAATGCCACCACTAGCGAAACATCGCTGGATTTCACTTTTCCTTGACCAAGTCCGTAAAGACTTGTCCAAGGTTAACTGGAAGTGGAAAGGCGCTGATAACTTAACCAAGAATGAACGAACCGCACTTAGACAACTAGAGGAGGCAGATGATATAATAATCAAGAATAGTGACAAAGGCGGTAATACTGTCATCCTTACACAAACAATGTATGAAGGGGAAATCGAACGTTTATTGGGTGATAGGGAAACATATCTAAGATTAGAAAACAATCCGTTCCCCAATATAGTATATGAACTAAACTTCAAATTAAGCTTTGCTTATGAAGAAAAATTAATTTCCAAAAAAGAATTTAACTACCTTAGGGTAACTGAATATAATACTCCAACGTTTTACATCATCCCCAAGCTCCATAAATCTATTACCAACCCCCCAGGGAGACCCATAGTCTCTGCCATCAAGGGACCGCTGGAGCGGGTGGGCAAACTAGTGGATGCTCTAATCAAAGACCTGGTTGTGGAGCTTCCCTCTTTTGTACAGGACACACGAGATGTGCTTGAACATCTTGAGGGAATTAAATATCTCCCGGGGACCCTTTTGGTGGGGATCGACGTTGAATCATTATATACGTCGATTCCCCACACGTGGGGCCTCAAAGCCATTGATCATTTTCTACAACAAAAATTTCCACTTTTAGCAGCTCAAAATGAATTCCTGGTAGACACTCTAAACTTCATGTTGACAAATAACTGCTTCCAGTTTCTAAATAGAAACTATAAACAAATAAGAGGAACATCGATGGGAGCACCCTGGGCACCTGCTTATGCTTGTCTCCACTTGGGGCTATGGGAGGAAGAATTGGTGTACACATCCACCCTCTATCGTGAGCATAGCCATCTATGGCTAAGATTCATTGACGATGTGATCATGCTATGGGGTGAGTCCCCAGATGAACTTAAGCTATTCATGAGTGAACTCAATTTAAATGATAGGAACATTAAATTGACCTACATATGGGACCAGCAGAGCCTTTCCTTTTTGGATCTTTCTATATCAGTCATTGATGACCAATTGTCTACCAGGACTTTTAGGAAGGACACAGCAGCCAATAACCTCCTCTTTGCTGGTAGCCATCACCCCAGGTCACTAATACAAGGAATTCCAGTGGGGCAATTCTTAAGAAGCAGAAGAAACTGCTCTAGGGATGATGATTTCCACACAGAGGCGAGCCAGTTATATAGCAGATTTAGAGATAGAGGATATTCACATGGCTGCTTAAGAAAAGCCAAGAGAAGAGCCTTCCAAACTGATAGAAAGGACCTGCTAATTAAAAAGAAAAAAGAGAAAGAGACTCATTTACAAGCTCCTATTCGTATCATCACTAAGTACGGTACCCAATGGGAACAGGTCAGGAGTATACTCAGCCGGCATTGGCATATCCTGTCAGAAGCCCCTATCCTTGGCGAGTTTGTGGGTGACCGTCCCCTGCTCACGGCAAGGAGATCCCATAATTTAAAGGACAGTCTTGTTCAGTCTGAATATGTCAGGTCAACCAAACCAAATTGGTTGACTGATTTACCCCCCCCCTTAAGGGCATGTATGCCTGTGGGAGGTGCTCCATATGTAAATATACAGACCGCACTGATGTGTTTACCAACTCAGATGGTACTAAAACTTTTAAAATTACCAACTTTATTAATTGTCTTACTACCCGAGTTATATACATGTTATCCTGCCCATGCGGGAAAATATATGTGGGAAAAACAAAACGACAATTAAGAATTAGAGTTGGTGAACACATCCAAACCATAATGAAAAAAGATGACGAACGGCCACTTTCACTTCATTTTCTGAAATACCACGACGGTAAACCAGATGGATTAACTGTTAAGGGAATCTACCGCCTAAACCTTCCCCATCGACGCAGTGATTTTGATAAAATTTTATATAGAAAAGAAAAAATGTGGATATACAATTTGGACAGTATGCAGCCGGCTGGGTTAAACAATGAATGTAATTTATCTGTGTACCTTGATACCTAACTGATCTATTGTGGTCTGGGTACTAGACAAAGTTTCAATTTCTCAGCCACTATTAGGGCTGTTAAATCTAGTGCTAATGACAGAAACATATCTAGGTAAAAATACCCTCAATCCACTAGTGGTCTCAGTATATGAACCGAGACAAATTATTTGTAGAAATATTCAACTAATCTTCATAAACTAACAGCAGTTTGTGCTTATCATGGAGATAATCTATCTTTGGTTAACAGTGAAATATACGATTTAACAGGGTTACATGAGAACGATGGCGTAATATGAACAGCTTGATCGTCCTGTCATATACACTTATCACCAAGGATAAATAGAACCGTGAGGAATAGTCTTGAGAATTAAGTAGTATAGTATTGATTGATTCAATCGGCAAATTCTGCCAACTAAGTACTTTTTGGCGATTTGCCTACTTTTTACTCTATATGCTCTTTCTATTACTGTGCCTCAGAAAACAACTGTAGAAAGCTTCTCACTATAGTGATGACCGATCTTGGCTTAATGGGGAAATATGCCTCTTAACATGGCTACATGAGAGTTACGGTGTGATCTGTACAGCACGATCAGCTAGTCATATATATATTCACTGTATAGAATGAACTAACCTTGATGATTTTTGATGAGAACAGATTGGCTTAGCATTGACTGATTGAATCGGTAAGTCCTCCCAACTAAGGGCTCTTGTCATAGGCCCACTAGTATATAATTTAGGCTATTCTATTATTGTGTTTCCATCGCTTTGTCCAATTTTTGATTTATCTATGTGATTTATTTGTTCTGAAACCGATGAGCTGAGTGCCTTGATAGTTTATAACCGCAGCAAAGACTTATGCCCCATACACACGATCGTTTTTCATGCCGTTAAAAATGCCATTTTAAAAAATGGCCATTAAAAATGATCGTGTGTAGGCTCCAGAGCATTTTTAACGACGTGAAAAACGGCCATTAAAAATTCCGGACATGCTCTCTTTTTTCACGTCGTTTTTCATGTCGTTTTTTTTAACGACGTGAAAAACGATAGTGTGTATGCTTTCACGACGTGAAAAAAAACGCGCATGCTCAGAATCAAGTATGAGACGGGAGCGCTCGTTCTGGTAAAACTAGCGTTCGTAATGGAGATAGCACATTCATTACACAGTAACGGACTGAAAAGCGCGAATCGTCGCTCAACAAACTTTACTAACATGAAGGGTGGCGCCATTCGAACGGAACTTCCCCTTTATAGTGCCGTCGTACGTGTTGAACGTCACTGCGCTTTGCTTGATCGTTTTTTTTAATGATAGTGTGTACGCAAGGCAGGCTTGAGAGGAAACATGAAAAAATACGAGGAGAAAAAACGTCGGTTTAAAAAATGACATTAAAAACGATCGTGTGTACGGGGCATAACTCTGGTAAGCGGCTATTGTTTCGAAATAATATTGATAGATTAATTATGGACAATGCGCTTAGCAGTTCCCTGTATGGTTACTCTTGGTACAATGAAAAGGCTGACTGATAGGTTGAGAAGATGGAATGATCTGTACTTAACGAAAGCATTTATTAATGTCCATTGGATGTTCTCTATATAAACTACTGCTACAAAATGTCCTGTTATTCGTATACAGACCATGCCATTTTCTCACTACCAGATTCTGTCTATTATCTTGACAGATCTGATCGTTACGTGTATTGCAACCACTTTGGTGCAATTACGATACGCTTTGACTGATCTCCAAACATTAGAGGTACTCTAAAGTTGTGAACTTTTAAACCCTGGGTAATCCGCAATAATAAAGTTTGATGCACTAGTTTTCGTTTCACAGAAAAAATTCCCCCTCGTTTTTTATTTATTTTTTCTATAGTCTTCAGTGACATAATTGTATGAATTAGCACGAATGGTGGTGTGATTGATCCACATAAGCAACAAGTGATTATATTTGAAACACCTGTTTAAATCATCTATATTAGGACAGACACCAGACCAATGCGCATGCTCCGATGAAGCTTGATGAAAGCGAAACATGTAAGCAGTTTAGCAGTTTGATGCTACATTTTATGTAGTTTCTGAACATGGATGTTCCACCCATATGACTAACTACCGAATCATCTGCCCCGATCATAATACCATTGCCTCTTGATGTGAAGATACTTCACCGGCACGTTAAATACCTAAGCTCTACAACTCCGGCAAGGTCTACAGCTACTCTATGGAGACATCTACGGATCCAAGTAAATGAATGGGTGTGAAGCAGCCCCACACAACAGAATTTAGATGTGAATCATTGAATCATCACCGGATTGACACGCAGTAAATTGGTGAGTGTTTGTTACATATGGGATCATATGCAAACCAAAAGACTATTGATCTGGATGGCTGAGTGACCGAGTGACCCAGTGAAGACATCTAAGGTGAGCTGTAGGATCGTGTTTTCAGCATCAGGCACTATTCTTATAGCATGCTCCTGTGTACACTATGTCCAGCCAAGCTATCCTTTTGTCACCCAGTAAAAATGCGTGAACACTAACCGGTCATCCTTTTTGATTCACCTAATAGACCAATCCGGTAACCATACTCTTGGAGACATTATTTGAATTATCTTCATTCACCAGGACTATTCAATTGATATTGATGAATATTTTTTTACATTCTCAATACCGGTATTACTATTTAAGATCATTAGCGGATGAACGAATGCGGTGTGTATGGTTGATCGGGTGGCCATCCTTGTTTAGTGTTTTTGTTGACTAGTCTCATTTTAATCAGGTGTTCTTGATGTTGTGTTTTGTTTAAAACTAATTGAATAAATTAATGAAATTTTCTACTTCACTAATTGCGGTTCACTCATTATAAGTCTGTATAACCAGTTGAGCCTTGTTGAAGAATTCTTTTGCTGAAGGACTTTTTGATCCTTCAACTTTCTTCCCCCTTTTTTCTAGATGGTTTTGCAATTCAGAGGCCAACTTAATGGATAAACCCCTAAACTATTGGGTATTTAATAAATAGTGGTTTTTATACTTAGCAAATCACTTATATTACCTAGCATTATACATTGGATGAGCTAAATACATACCTACCCCTTTGTTTTTTCTAAAAAAACTCCACTTTACACTGAATTTTGATAGATTGTAAGACTAACAGAGTTTTTGCACAATGACGTGTTTTTATGTTTAAATATTTGGGAGTTTTCCAGAAGGCAATTTATTGTTTTTGAAACTTGTACTGTATAGCCATCTTTTGGCAGGAGTTTGTATTTGAGTCCCAACTTATGGTTTGGCTTCCAGGGAATATGGGTCAGGGGGGGATTCCCTCCCATTTGCAAAGGGGGGTTTATTCCATCATTTCCTTGACAAAGGTTTTTTTTTTTTTAAATGGTTGAAATATATATGATGTTTAGCCATGGATTTTTTGGAGTCTTGATAGACAAGGCGATTGGGACTAGGCTCCCCCCTCCCCCTCCCTCTTCCTGAACAATTGATATGTAAATATCCAGTTTGGTTTTTTTGAGAGCTGAGCATGACATGAGTTTTTTTTTTCAGCATTTATATATCAGCAGAAAGTTGGTGGGAGGAGCTTGGGGTTGTCTGAAAGGTTGGCCAATGAGATTTGTGTTTGGATGGAAAATGGAAAGCATTTTTGCGTTTAAAAGTGTTTTATATTTTGTTCCAGTTTTGTGAAGTTTTGTACTGTAATACAGTTTTGGGTAGAGAGCAAACAGGGGGGCATCACCATTGTTTTATCATCTAGATACAGAGAGAAGCCACATTGTTCTGCAGGTGGTAAACGGGCGTAATTGTTCTGTGTGGTTTAGTCTGGCGACACAGTGTATGGGTGTGTGTATGCATACACTGTGAGGGGTAGAGGCCTAATTCGGTGTTTGATCTGTGGTTGTTGCTGTAGTTCCAAAAGGGTTGGGACAACAAGCCATCGAGTTGACGCCTCGGTTAGGGTTTCTAGTTGGAGGACTTGACCAGATAGTGGTTGTAGTTCTTCAATCCACCGTATAAGAAGACACCGGGCGGTGCTCTCCGAAATGGGTGCAACGGTTTAACCTGGACGCAGGTTTAAGACGATAAGCCGATTCGAATCGCCATGGACACAAGGAGGTCTGTGCAAAGGGAAGGAAAGGAGGCTTCCCACAGTCAGACGGTCACACAGTGCACGAAGCCTAGTTTTGGGGCAAAGGCCTTTGAACCCCAAAAAGATTAACATAGGTGGTCCAAGGATACTATTTTGGGTATCCCTCTGGAATGGATGTAGTTGAGCTGCGGCTTCAGAAATCTGTAATGATGAGTGTGTTGATGGAGGTGTAGTCTCATGCCCGTTTGTTTGAACTTTGTATGGCTGGTCCATGCAAGGTTCTCGAGCTGCTCTCATGTTTTTCCCATTGTATTTTTTTTTCTATTGCTGAAAGAGTGAAGGGAGAATTCTGGCTGTATGAAGTATCTCCCCCACATTTGTATCTGAATGTTTGTATGAAGTAATGTGAATATGTTCGAACTTACCGCGGTGATCCTCCGATGCGTCGCGGCTGTTGTATTTTTGTAGGAACGACAAAAGTAAGGGTTACAGAGGGTTTTGTTTGAATCAGTTTTAAAAGAATGTCATTGACAATTTACCAATGTACAGGAATGTCATTATTGTTTACCATTCTTTGCAGGTTAAATATGAAAGATAGAGTAATGATTTTGCTTATAAGTATTTTTCAGGTCCAAGGAGTTTGTACATAGAGAGCTGGTGTATGTAGACAGCTGTACTTATGGATAAATATGAGTCTAGGGAGGTAAAAGCATCATAGGTTATTTCATTGTTTCTTTTTTCCTGCACCACACATTTCTTCCAGTCTGTAATGAGGAAGAAAATGGGGGGAGAAGTGATAAATGTAAGAATGACAGTTTTTTTTCAAACAAAGAATGTTAACCTTTGTAATTCTAACCAAGTTTGTGCCAAGACTGTCTTTCTTTGATAGCATCTGGGATGGGAACCTACTTCACCAGACTGCTGCTTGCCGATTCAAATTCTAAGAACCTTTTGTCAATGGTTCCAGGTATTGTAAGCCACGCACAGGTTATGCAGTGACCACAGTCCAGATGTCTGGGTTATTGTCATATGAGGGTTGTTTGGAGGTCAATCAAATCCAGAGTCGTACTCTCCTCATTAGCTGTCACTTATATTCTCGGCTGATGGGGTGAGTGCGATCGTTGTGACATGAACTTCAAAATGTCCACCACAGGGTTCACGAGTCCCTCCTGGACCCTGACACAATAACCAGTTTACATTCTTTCCAACCAGGTGACTGGGTCGTTGTAAAGAAGCTTGAGCGATGAGACCACGCCAGCCACTGCAAGAAGCGGCTCAACCACACCAACGAATGAGGAGTATCTTTGTTTATTTATATTTTTGTTGTTTAGTAAATTTTAGCAAGGGTAACAATGAAAAGCACCCCAGGTTATTATTTTAAAGTGTATTTTCTGACTAGCTCAGAAAGCGAACAGGACCGATTGCTAGGTCTGTTCTGAGTCTTCACCGAGTTTTAGTCCCCAGCGATGACAGAGGTATGATGTTATTATGGGTATGAGGAGTTTTGACAGACTGGTGAAGACTCCAGACAGACACTTGTCAATGGAATCTAACGATGCATTTTTAGAGGGTAAAATTTGTTATAGTTTTAATAGCTCTGTCTCTTGTCGGTTTGGGTTTCTAGGTAGGTACAAATGTGTTTGAACTTTAGTTTGGTGTTTATGTGGATCTGCAGCTTATAAGGTAATTCCCCCCAAAGCAAGAGGTTCATGCGTGATGGTGAAGCTGTCCCAGCATCTTATCTCGTGGCCGATCGCGAGGATCTGATGGCGCGAGAAATTAAGAATGGCAGGGACAGCTAGAAGGGATTTGTTCACCAACGCCGACCAGGACTGGGCATGGTGTCCTGCATGTACAAGGTGGGGGGGGGGCTCGAGCTTGGGATACGATTGAACAATTCTCATCCATTAAGGATAGGGTTCTTCATGTAACTGTTGAAGCCAGAGCTGTAGCTAAGTGAAGGTTGGGAGTCCTTTTAAGGGTCTGGGGATCTTTGGGGATCTAATTTTTATTTTTACAGCGGATCGTGGTTAAAGGAAGTGGGAATATATATACTCATGTTGTTTTTATTTCTATTCTTTCTATGTCGTGACGAGGTGCTCCTGTTGCCTGATTTGACGCGTGACCAGAGTTTCCATGATGAGACACCCCGAAACCGGACCCACATACAAGACACAGAGGATCACAGACGGATCGGCGATTACTACAGCTCACCATGTCGTGTCCTCCTTTTATAAGTCATGCCCCTGAAGAGTAGAGTCTACATGTCAAGCCGTGTTTTCCTTTTTATGGACTAAGGACTGATTCATTTCCAGGTGTAAGAAGCAGATCAAGTTTCATCGATGGACACATGGGGTGCATATGACAAAAAAGGGAGGACTGTTGTGGAGATTTTTATGAAGATGTATTTAATATGTATTGTCATAGTGTCACCCAGTGTTAGTACTTCCTCTAAAGAGCTGACTGGGGCAGTCTGAGGCTGGTTGAATCCCGTCTGGTAGGGGAAAACGTCTTGAGGTTGGAGTGTGATGTTTGCAGGGTGCGGATATGTCCACCGACGGGGGCCCTCTGTGCATTAGCACGGACGATCGTTGAGGAGGGGATATGCTCGCTCTGCAACGACATCATTGGCTATAGGCAGATGCGTGCTCTTGTCTCTGCTGTGTCTGATCATCATTGATTGGGATTCGTAGCGCGCCCTCCCCCATTCAATAATAGTATAATCTGAATATGCGTTATTCTATGGAATAGCGCAGAATAAGGATTCCTATCAAGGGTAATATGAGAGCATTGTCAGAGCCGGGGAGAGCGTCCACGTTTTAAAGCAATATGGCTTAGTTGGCTGGAGCATGCGCGCTCTCCCTGCCTGGACATGCCCATAGGACTTTAGCCATCATGTTATTGTATTCATTGTATGTATTATTGTATTGAATCCTTTAAGCTATATTTCTTGAGTGGTATTCATGTACTGGAATATATAGGATTCCCTGTTGGAAGGGATGTCCTTGTATTGTCATTTTCCCTGTGTGAAGGTCACATGCTGTGACCTCACTTCCTGTTGGTAACTTCTTTAGTGAGGATCACATGCTGTGACATTACTTCCTGTTGGGATTTTAATAAAAGTCTTTGAGGAGGCGTCGGCGAGGCACTCTGCTCTGGGATGGCCTGACGATAAGACTTATGTGATGATGCTACTTTCCTTGAATGAATGATGGGACGTATGAACAGTGAGTGGAACTTAGCCTAAAGATAGCATTATTGCAAAAAGATGAATCTAAAGTGTGTGCATGTTTAGCACAGGAAATATAGGCTGTATGCTCTGTATACAAGCTATATTTCCACGACAGCACGAACTGCCAGTCCTCTACCCATACTGCCACTTGGTGCTCTAACACCACCAATGTTCGCCCCCACAAAGTCCCCTCCACCTCAAGGGCAGCTCTAGGCTTACCGGCCTCCCAGCAGATGGCCCAGGTGGACAAGTTCAGACGCCCAGTACTGACAGCAGGGGGAGCAGCCATCTGCAATAACTTCAACTTCGGATCCTGCGACTTTAGCCAGTGCCGCCTGCTTCATGTTTGCCTCGTATGCCACAGGGCACACCCCAAGACTCTGTGCCAGGTCAAGCAACAGAAAAAGTCTTGACTAGACCAAGTAAACGTTCTGTGGCTGGAGCACTACCTCACTTCACACCCCACCCCCTCTCTCACCACCTTCCTCGTCCAAGGGTTCACAACCGGCTACCACACAGGCCTCATCTCCCTACCCCACACATCTCACGAATGCAAGAATCTGCGTTCAGCCACCACAGACGAACAGGCCATAGATCAGCTGTTGCACACCGAGCTGCAGCGAGGCTTTGTCATAGGCCCCTTCACTCAGCCCCCTTTCAACACCTGGAGAGTCAGCCCTATTGGGCTTGTCAAGGGCAAGTTCTCGAATAAAGTTCGCTTGGTGTACGACTTGTCTGCGCCTCATTCTTCCCCCATCCCCTGCCTGAATTCCTTAATCCTCTCGGAAGAGTTCTCCCTTAAATACGCCTCCGTAGACATGGCAATCCAAGCCATAATCAAAACCGGCACAGGCGCCTGGCTCTCCAAAGCCGATATCTCGGATGCCTTTAAGCTCCTACCCATCCATCAGTCCCTCTTCTGGTGCTGGCACGGCATGAAATGGAGAGACTCTTACTACTTTGCTACCAAGCTGACTTTCGGCTCCAAGAGTAGCCCCTGGCTCTTCGACACTTTTGCACGGTCTCTCACCTAGATACTGCTGCACCAAGCCCAGTGTCAAGAAGTCATCCACTACTTGGACAAATTTTTGCTGATTGAACAGCCTGATACGCCCCCGAAAGACCTTGACACGTTAAGAGTCGTCTTCGGAAATCTCAATGTTCCCATCGCGGAGCATAAAGTAGACGGTCCAGCACACTCGGTCACCTTCCTCGGTATCAATCTGAATACCACCACCATGCAAGCCAGCCTCCCCCCCGACAAACTGGCCCGCATTAGATCAGTACTCCAAACTTTCATCCGCACATGGGGGTGTACTAAGAAACAGTTGCAATCCCTTCTGAGGATGCTTAATTTTGCGATAAGGATCATCCCCCAGGGACGGTCCTTCGTCTCACGTCTCCTAGTTTTTCTTTACCAGTCACAGGATCCCAATCCTTAATCTAGACACCGCAGCAGTAGCGGACTTGATGATGTGGGAAGAGTTCCTCAACAGCTGGAACGGGATATCCATGTTCATACCCGCGATGTCTCCCCTCTCCCCGCAGGTAATCACAGACGCCGCAGCCTCCAAAGGCTTTGCGGCAATTTTTGGCCAGCACTGGTTCGCAGGATCATGGCCGCCAGAGATACTAGCAATCCCAGGCTTTACTCAGACTTCCTCCCTGTTTGAGTTATACCCGGTGGTGGCAGCCGCCCGGTTATGGGGCCACGATTGGACAGGACAGACCGTAGGCTTCACCACTGACAACCAGGCCACTGCCGACATTGTAAACAAAGGCAGGTCCAAGTCACTCACCACGATGTCCTTCCTACGTAGGCTGATACAACTCTCGTTACAACATCAGTTTAATGTTCACTGCACCTTCCTCCCGGGCAAGTATAATCTTTCCGCAGACGCTCTGTCCCGCTTTAATTATACGTCCTTTTTTCAGCAGAGACCCGGAGCCGACCAGACCTCAGCCCCTATCCCTCCTTGGTCTCAGCTGACCCTGGACTAGGACACCACCTACAGCAAGCGTCACAGCTCATCAATCAGTCCCTGTCTTACAACACCTTAAAAGCCTACCGTGCAGCCTGGCACGTTTTCAGCAAGTTTCTGGCACCCCGCTCCGATAATACGGTCGTAGACGTCAAACACATACTGGCCTTTATCTCGTACTGCCATAATAGCTTGGCCTTATCCCACAACACCATCCGTCTGTACTTAGCAGGCATTCAGCACTTTCTGGCCTTACAGGATCCCACAAAACCCTCGTTGTTTACGTCCCACGCAGTCAGAGCCGTCCTACGAACAGTCCAGAAACTACAACCCGTTGTCTACCCCAAACGTCTCCCTATAACCGGTGCCATCCTTAGGGACATGTCCAACATCCTCGCCACATCTCCGTTTGGCCTCCTCCCTAGCTTGGTCATACAAGCGGCCATCTATTTAGCTTATTATGGGTTTCTACGGCCAAGCGAATTCACCTGCAATAATCCCACCGGCCAAGTCTTGCGCAGACGTCACTTAGTTCGCCATCCGACTCACTTCAAACTCCACCTTGCAGTGTCCAAAACTCAACAGTTGGGCGCCGGCGTGGATATCTGCATATATAGAACAAACAATGCCTGATGCCCAGTGGCCATATTGGATCGCCTACTGTCATACCTACCAGCACAAACAGGCTCTACTCCCCTACTCCCTTTCCCGACCAAACCTTTAAGCACCTGCCAGTTCGTCAAGCATGTGAGGATCCTTCTACAAAGTCTACATCTCAACCCAGCTCACTATACAGCTCACTCGTTTCGTATTGGGGCAGCCTCGGCCGCCTCCCGCCATGGGGTGCCAGATCATGTCATTAAGAAGCTAGGCAGATGGAAGCCTGCCTGCTTCGCCCGGTACATTCCTAACCCTCAGCTGGAGATCGCACAAGCTTTTTCCAAACTTTCTCAATAAACAATCCAAATAAAATGATATCCCTACCTGAATGTTTTTGCCCTCTTATTTTGGCATACCGTCCGTTAGGCCAGGGCACACTTCAGGTCTATCTATGTTGTAAGTCCGCGTCAGTGTATCTTACCCATATCCTATCGGCCATAGGGCTCCAGCCATAAGTTGGAAGGCCAGCATGGTGGCCTGAATTTATGGCCAGCCCACTCCTCCACAAGCCTTGTTGGTATTCCTGTGCGCACCACATGGTTTCCGGCGCAACGTCACCCACCCTCCCATCCCCTATTAAAAGCATCCTCAGGAAATAATTTCTCTCCTCAATATCTACCACTAATCTTGGGTATGCACCCTTATTTTGGCATACCGTCCGTTAGGCCAGGGCACACTTCAGGTCTATCTATGTTATAAGTCCGCGTCAGTGTATCTTACCCATATCCTATCGGCCATAGGGCTCCAGCCATAAATATATATATATATATATATATTGTGACAGCAGGAAGGTAAAGTCACCTGGTTGCATCCAGGGGGGTAGATATATTTCGCCCAGATTCAGGCTTTACGCCGACTTATACAACTAGGTGGAGAGTTGTATAAGCCCAGCTAAGGCTAGTGGGCTCATGGATGACTCATACCTCTAGGGAGAGTGTGGGGCGTCGTGCAGACAGGGAGTTGATGAGACCAGCTGAAGCTTGTCAGCTCATTTAGGCCTCTATAAGAACTCCCAGCTTCATTAGATGTTTGCTCATGCCTGGAACCAGACCTGTGTGGACTGTCTAGGGAGAGTGAACCCCTGTGCGGTGAGACAAAGCCTGTGTGGCTATTTGCTTGGACATTTAAAACCAGGGACTTAGGGACTAGGACAGCACTAGGCTGATCCCAGTTGTTAGTTAGGAAACCTGTATGTTTAGTCAGAGGTCAAGTTGACCAGGATTTATTTTGTTTATGTTTCTTTTGGCTTTGCTGTGTTTTGTCACTGTAAATAGAAAATAAACCGCACCTTTTTTTGATTTTGAAAACCACAACCTCCGTTTGCTGGGCCTGTTTTTGTGTGGGGAGCCCATCCCGGGGGTCACACACACCCGCTGCCGAGCTAACCCCCTCACAATATATATATATATATATATATATATATATATATATATATATATATATACATATATATATATATATATATACACACACGTGTGTGTGTGTGTGTATATATATACATACACGTGTGTGTGTGTGTGTATATATGTAGCAGGTATTTGAATTTAGGGAAGCATCTGGGTGGTAGTGTAACCCAGATGCACTGATTGCTAGGGAATCTGAGACTCTTTTATGGTTCTTGGAGGACTCTGGTGATGTGAGGTTCCCTGCGGCCTACAGGTGGCGTTGTTGCCCTGGGCCGGAGTTGAACTCACACCGCAAGACTGTGCCTTTTTGTCCTCCCCTGGAGCTGGTACAGCGGGGCGGGGAACTCGCTGTGGCACGAAGGGAGAGGGGATAAAAGGGGCGGACGCCCTGACCACAGGGTTCAGAGTTGAAGTCGGAGGATGAGGCCGCAGCCAGACACCTTCAGCTTGGGTGCTGGCGTTCCGGTGTTCCGGGCCCAGGTGCCTTTGACCTGGCCGGAGCGGAGATGGAGTCCATCTCAGGCACCTTTAGCCTGGGGTGAGGTAATATGGCGGATGCCTGGGGCTCAGTACCTTCGACTGAGTTCCGCGAGGGTGGAGGAATCCGAGGGGGCCCTAACTCCTTGAGTGCCCGTGTCTGAGTTTGTGAGGTCTGGTGAGCAGAACTTCTCTGGAGAGACCGGCGCAGCATCGCTGGTGACAGAGAGGCCTCCGGTATCTCCCTTGGACGGATATCCTTCCCCTGACAGGGGCCTCGCTAGCGAAGGTAATTCACGTTCTACTTCACATAGTCAGTGGCAGTGACTATTCGCCACTGGTGATACCACAGTGGTTGGCAAAAGAAGGGAAAGGATTGGGCCTCGACCTATTCCCATTACTACTAAGTTGTTGCAAAAGAATCCAACTTAACCGTGCTGTATGTTTATTCGCTGAGAAGAATAAAACTGTGTTGGACCTATTCACTGTGTGGAACTCTGGTTACTAGGAGCAAAGGAGTCAGGGGCGAAGTACAGGACTTGACTCTAGGACACCTACACAAAGCCCGATCTTTCTGGCCTTCACCTCGTCACTAGGGATGAGCTCGGTGTTCGAGTCGAACGCATGTTCGACTCGAACATCGGCTGTTTGCCTGTTCGGCGAAACCAGAACTTTGTGGGCCGTTCGCGCCAAATTCGTGTGACGCGAATGGCCCACAATACACTGCGCCATCGCAGTGCATTGCCGGCGCTGGTAAGGCCAAGCATGCACTGTGACCCCGCATGCTTGGCCAATCACAGCGTCGGCAGCGAGGAGAGCCATAATTGGCCACAGGCAGGATGCCTGTGGTCAATTATAGCTCGGGGGGATTTAGTACACGCCCCACACTATAAAAGGCCGCCAGCGCGGCGGCCTTGTGTAGTGTGTTGGCGTGCAGGGAGAGAGAAGGATAGGCAGGGACAGTGTCAGTGATTTTCTTTGCTAAACCTTGTGTGCAGGGAGAGAGAAGGATAGGCAGGGACAGTGTCAGTGCTATTTGTTAATTAACCTTGTGTGCAGGGAGAGAGAAGGATAGGCAGGAACAGTGTCAGTGATATTCTTTGCTAAACCATGTGTGCAGGGAGAGAGAAGGATAGGCAGGGACAGTGTCAGTGATATTCTTTGCTAAACCTTGTGTACAGGGAGAGAGAAGGATAGGCAAGGAAGCTAGCCCTTATTGCTGTGTTTTCCTGTTGTGTAACACAGGCAGGCATCTGCAGCACTTACAGCAGGCGTAGTGTGATTCCTGCAAAATATACACCTGAAGCTAGCCCTTATTGCTGTGTTTTCCTGTTGTGTAACACAGGCAGGCATCTGCAGCACTTACAGCGGGCATAGTGTGCCTCCTGCACAATATACACCTGAAGCTAGCCCTTATTGCTGTGTTTTCCTGTTGTGTAACACAGGCAGGCATCTGCAGCACTTACAGCGGGCGTAGTGTGCCTCCTGCACAATATACACCTGAAGCTAGCCCTTATTGCTGTGTTTTCCTGTTGTGTAACACAGGAAGGCATCTGCAGCACTTACAGTGGGCGTAGTGTGCCTCCTGCACAATATACACCTGAAGCTAGGCCTTATTGCTGTGTTTTCCTGTTGTGTAACACAGGCAGGCATCTGCAGTACTTACAGCGGGCGTAGTGTGCCTCCTGCACAATATACACCTGAAGCTAGGCCTTATTGCTGTGTTATCCTGTTGTGTAACACAGGCAGGCATCTGCAGCACTTACAGCGGGTGTAGTGTGCCTCCTGCACGATATACACCTGAAGCTACCTCTTATTGTTCATGTTTTTTTTTCTTTTGTGTTACACTAACAGGCATCTGTGGCACTTACAGTGGGCGTAGTGTGCCTCCTGCACAGTATACACCTGAAGCTACCCCTTATTGCTGTGTTTTCATGTTGTGTAACACAGGCAGGCATCTGTAGCACTTACAGCGGGCGTAGTGTGCCTCCTGCACAGTATACACCTGAAGCTACCCCTTATTGCTGGTTTTCCCATCTCCCTGCAGGCCATTATAATATCTGGAAGGCCAACAAGGAGAGGCAGACAGTCAGGAGCCAATAGAAGAGGGCAAGCAGGCTCTGAGTCTAAAGACAACAGTGCTGGTCGTGGACGCGGTGCATCGTCATCAGCACGTGGCCATGGGACACGCTTGTCCTTATTTTCGGCAGCTAGACGTGTTGAGCCGCATCATGCCGAAGACTTGGTAGAGTGGATGACCAAGCCCTCCTCATCCTCCTCATCCACCCTCATCCAGGCTCAGGGTACTGGCAAAGCAGCTGCCAAAGCGTCCTCTTCCCTCGTATCAATGTCATCATCAGTCACTCCTTCCCTAGACCCACCATGTCCTCCTGAGGAGTCCCCCGAACTGTTTGAGCACAGTGTTGGGTACATGCTCCACGAGGATGGTCAGCGTTTCAAAGGGTCTGATGATGATACCCAGCTAGAGGAAGGCAGTAGCGTGAGAGCAGAGAGAGGGGATGCTCAACAAGGACAGCAATCTGGCAGTCATGTTCCGGCAGCTGCAGCATACTGCCAGATTGGCTCCAGTGATGAGGAGGGAGGGGATGATGAGGTCACTGACTCCACGTGGGTGCCTGATAGGAGAGAGGAGGAGGAGGAGGCGGCACACCTTCAACGAGGCAGGATGCCCTCGGGGGGCCAGCGTAAGGGCAGCACAACGACTGAATCACTCCGCCTGTGCAGGGCGTTGCCTCTGCCCGTTATTCCAAAAGTTCTTTGGTGTGGGCCTTTTTTGAGTTGAGTGCATCAGATCGCACCGCTGCTGTTTGCAACATATGTCTCAAGCGTATCTCGCGTATCTCGCGTGGCCAAAACATCAGCCGCTTGGGCACCACATGCTTGACCAGACATATGTTGACCTGCCATGCAGCTCGTTGGCAAGCCTACCTTAAAGACCCACACTAAAGCGGACCTCTCCTTGCTCCGCATCAGCTGGGATCTCCAACCCCACTATACCTTCATTCCTCTCTGAAACCTGCACTGAGAGGAATGAAGGTGTAGAATTAGGTGTGTCACAGCCAAGTACTTGCGGGCACTCTGTTAGCAGTACACCGACGTCCGATTCTAGCAGACAAATTTCCCTGCCCCAGCTGCTGGACCGTCGAAAGAAGTTCACTCCCAGCCATTCACATGCCCAGCGGTTAAATGCTAGCTTGGCTAAATTGCTAGCACTTCAACTGCTGCCTTTCAGTTGGTAGACTCGGCCCCCTTCCGTGAGTTTGTGCAAAGTGCGGTTCCTCAGTGGCAGGTTCCCAAACGCCACTTTTTCTCATGGAAGGCAATTCCGGCTCTCTACCGGCATGTGGAAGGCAATGTCCATGCCTCGCTGGACAGGGCGGTCAGCGGTAAGGTGCATATTACCGCTGACTAATGGTCCAGAAGGCATGGACAGGGACGTTACCTTTCTTTCACGGCCCATTGGGTCACTCTTTTGGCAGCTGGGAAGGATGCAGGACAAGGTGCAGTAGTGTTGGAGGTTGTTCCACCGCCACGCCTCCAAAATGCTACTACTGGTTGTAACACACCTCTCTCCTCCACCCCCTCCTCTTCTTCTTCCTCCATGGCCTCTTCCTGTGCTTTGTCCTTGGAACCAGTGGTGCTCCGTAGGTGTTCAAGGGGCTACGCAAGTACGCAGGCAAAAAGATGCCATGCCGTGCTTGCGCTGGTGTGTTTTGGGGACATGAGCCACACTGGGGCAGAGGTTCTGTCAGCTCTGCAGGGGCAGGCCGAGAGGTGGATGACGCCACGCCAGCTTAAGCCAGGAATGGTGGTTTGCGACAATGGCACCAACCTCCTCTCCGCCCTCCGACAGGGACAACTGACCCATGTGCCCTGTGTGGCTCACATCCTTAACCTGGTGGTGCAGCGGTTCTTGGGCAGGTACCCGGGCTTACAGGATGTCCTGAGGCAGGCCAGGAAAGTCTGTGTACATTTCCGCAGATCATATAATGCCAGTGCTCGGCTGGCTTAGCTGCAAAAGGAGTTGAACCTGCCCAAGAACCGCCTTATATGTGACATGCCCACCAGGTGGAACTCAACGTTGGTCATGCTGCAGCGGCTGCACACGCAGCAGAGGGCCATCAATGAGTACCTGTGCGACTACGGCACCAGGACAGGGTCAGGGGAGCTCGGTTTTTTTTCACCACGCCAGTGGGGCATGATCAGGGATGCATGCACTGTCCTGGCACCATTTGAGGAGGCCACGAGGATGGTGAGCAGTGACAGTGCATGCATCAGTGACACTGTACCTCTTGTCCACCTGTTGGAGCATACGCTGCATGGAATAATGGACAGGGCACTTGAGGCAGAACAGAGGCAGGAAGAGCAGGACTTCCTTGCCTCTCAAGGCCCCCTTTACCCAGACAGTGTTCCTTCTGTCCCACCCATCGCACAGGAAGAGGACGAGGAGGAGAAGGAGGATGATTGTGTCAGCATGGAGGTGGAGCCTGGCACTCAGCATCAACAGCAGCAGTCTTTTAGGGATGATTTACAGTCCCAACAAACCCGTGGACTTTAACGTGGCTGGGAGGAGGTGGCTGCCGATCATGTCGTCCTTAGTGACCCAGAGTACTCCGGACCGAATGCCTCAGCTAACCTACGCTGCATGGCCTCCCTGATCCTGCAAAGTCTGCGGAAGAATCCTCGTATTCTTCGGATCAAGGAGAGGGACCATTACTGGCTAGCCACTCTCCTTGATCCACGGTACAAGGGTAAGGTTGCGGACCTTATCTTACCGTCGCAGAGGGAGCAGAGGATGAGACAACTCCGGGAGGCCTTGCAGAAAGGTCTGTGCAACGCGTACCCAGAGACTGGGAGGTTACGAACTCCTGGTCCTGGACAACGAGTTGCTGAGGCTTCGGTCAGTCATAAAAGGAGCGGTGGGGAAGGTGGCCGTCTGTCCAATGCATTCAGACAATTTTTTAGTCCGCAGCCCCAAGGTATGATCGGTTCCAGCAACCATCGCCAGCGTCTGATATACATGGTGCAGGAATACCTGGGGGCAAGGTCAGACTTGGACACCTTTCCCACCGAAAATCCTCTGGCTTACTGGGTCTTGAGGATGAATCACTGGCCAGAGCTTGCACAGTATGTAATTGAGCTACTGGCCTGTCCTGCATCCAGCGTTCTTTCGGAATGCACATTCAGTGCTGCTGGAGGCTTTGTCATGGATCACAGGGTGCGCCTGTCCACCGACTCGGTTGATCGACTGACCTTCATAAAGATGAACCAGTCTTGGATCACCACCAGCTACCAAGCACCTGAAGCTGATATAACAGAATAATTTATTTTCAAATGTCACATCCCTTCAAGACTGATGCTGATGCTTAATAACTGTCCTGTTATGTTGACTGACTATCCTCCTCCTCCTCCTCAATGATCCGATTCATGATGATAGCTTGGAAGAAGGCATTCTGACAGGGAGGGGCGGAGCTAGCAGTAACATGGCGCCGTAGGGCTGAGCATGGCAGCAAGCTCCATGATCTCCTCCAGGCAATCCGTAAGGATAGACTAGCAACTAAGCTGAAATCAGCAGAGATCAGCAGACACTTCCTAATCTAACCTAAAGGTCTCCTAATCCAAATGCCTAAAGCCTAAAGCTACCTGAGCGCGACCGGAACCGATGCTGTCCAACCGGGGGGGTCGCACTGCCTGGAGGCATAGTTCACAGAGGAGGCGTAGGCTTGCAGAGCCGCGAACCGCGAGCCGTGAGCAGAGTGCAGAGCCGGGAGCAGTGAGCAGCGGTATGCAGCAGTGGCTCGATCATTGCAGTACCTGACGTGCCCGCAGGAGAAGGAGTAGGAGGACCCCACGGGACGACGCGGTGGACACCGAGGCAGCAGACATCTAGGAAGGGGTGAAGAGGACCCTGTGATCCTGTAACGGACTGCGAGCAGTGAGCGGGGAGCAGTGAGTGTTATGATGCTGGCGGGGAGCCGTGATCCGATTGTTGCCGACTGATGCCGAGCCCGTCGGAGGGGGTGAAGGAGGTTCCCACGTGACCCCGCGCTACACATCGAAGCAGCAGACACAGCAGACGCCTTGGGAAACAGGCGAAAGTGGAGGAGGCCACCACTACAAGCCTGTAGCATCTACAGCCTGAAGGACTGCTCACTCGGAAGGACAGTGAAGGAAAGAACGATATGAAGGGCCAGTGACTATAACAGAAGACGGGTAAGAAGATTGGGAGCTCTGTTTACCCATCCCTTTAAGATTTTGGGGAAATGATGTCTAATACTGTGGCAGTTGCAGTAGGGAGTAAGCCTGAATAAATAGATAGAACCAGCAGAAGGGAGATGTGCATATAAAAGGGAGTGGATCTTGGGGAGGCATTGAAGGACATTAAATTGCTCTCCTGTTTTATGTTTTTTTTCCCTCCCCCTCTTTTTTGTGCCTGGAGGGCGATGCTATATTATTAGCAGAGACTAATCACATTTAACCGCTAGCTCTCCCATTTTTTTTTTTTTTTTTATACTGCTGATTCATGGCTGACTGAATGTAAACATCAATGTATGAACTATTACTGTGAAGTATCTGTGAAATAACTGTGAAATTATTTGAAGTACTCTGTGACATGTGTCGAGTAGGATTTAACCTCAGCTGTTAATTATATAAGTGGGTGGTCATCAATGGCAGTGAGGCTGCTAGCAGGCAGCTTATAATGAACACAAAAAATACTGTCACTGCCCCCACCTATGACAGGTCTTCACAGCAAGGAACACTGGATGGGCGGATGCATGTAGACAAAAAACACAAAATATCCAAGCTCAACTTACCAACCAATCAGCAACCAAACGAATTCACCTGTCTAACAGTGCGTTTAAAAACAGGGGTTTAGTTGCACGCATTTGCAAATACATGTGTAAGCTGCAGGCCCCGTCAAGGCTCCCTGTGTACTGCAGTCCTAACTCTAAAATTTAAGGTCTCCTCAGTGGAAGCACATGTATGCTGATGGATAGATGAAGGGCAGATGACTGGAGGGAGCCCCACCCTCCTTAAAGGGGCAGGAGCAAACTAGACACCCAGCACATAGAAGCAAAGGTGCTAGTGCGTTGCCTGACCACAATGACATCAATACAAAAAATACTGTCACTGCCCCCACCTATGACAGGTCTTCACAGCAAGGAGCACTGGATGGGCGGATGCATGTGGACAAAAACCACAAAATATCCAAGCTCAACTTACCAACCAATCAGCAACCAAACAAATTCACCTGTCTAACAGTGCGTTTAAAAACAGGGGTTTGGTTGCACACATTTGCAAATACATGTGTAAGCTGCAGGCCCCGTCAAGGCTCCCTGTGTACTGCAGTCCTAACTCTAAAATTTAAGGTCTCCTCAGTGGAAGCACATGTATGCTGATGGATAGATGAAGGGCAGATGACTGGAGGGAGCCCCACCCTCCTTAAAGGGGCAGGAGCACACTAGACACCCAGCACATAGAAGCAAAGGTGCTAGTGCGTTGCCTGACCACAATGACATCAATACAAAAAATACTGTCACTGCCCCCCACCTATGACAGGTCTTCACAGCAAGGAGCACTGGATGGGCGGATGCATGTAGACAAAAAACACAAAATATCCAAGCTCAACTTACCAACCAATCAGCAACCAAACGAATTCACCTGTCTAACAGTGTGTTTAAAAACAGGGGTTTAGTTGCACGCATTTGCAAATACATGTGTAAGCTGCAGGCCCCGTCAAGGCTCCCTGTGTACTGCAGTCCTAACTCTAAAATTTAAGGTCTCCTCAGTGGAAGCACATGTATGCTGATGGATAGATGAAGGGCAGATGACTGGAGGGAGCCCCACCCTCCTTAAAGGGGCAGGAGCAAACTAGACACCCAGCACATAGAAGCAAAGGTGCTAGTGCGTTGCCTGACCACAATGACATCAATACAAAAAATACTGTCACTGCCCCCACCTATGACAGGTCTTCACAGCAAGGAGCACTGGATGGGCGGATGCATGTGGACAAAAACCACAAAATATCCAAGCTCAACTTACCAACCAATCAGCAACCAAACAAATTCACCTGTCTAACAGTGCGTTTAAAAACAGGGGTTTGGTTGCACACATTTGCAAATACATGTGTAAGCTGCAGGCCCCGTCAAGGCTCCCTGTGTACTGCAGTCCTAACTCTAAAATTTAAGGTCTCCTCAGTGGAAGCACATGTATGCTGATGGATAGATGAAGGGCAGATGACTGGAGGGAGCCCCACCCTCCTTAAAGGGGCAGGAGCACACTAGACACCCAGCACATAGAAGCAAAGGTGCTAGTGCGTTGCCTGACCACAATGACATCAATACAAAAAATACTGTCACTGCCCCCCACCTATGACAGGTCTTCACAGCAAGGAGCACTGGATGGGCGGATGCATGTAGACAAAAAACACAAAATATCCAAGCTCAACTTACCAACCAATCAGCAACCAAACGAATTCACCTGTCTAACAGTGTGTTTAAAAACAGGGGTTTAGTTGCACGCATTTGCAAATACATGTGTAAGCTGCAGGCCCCGTCAAGGCTCCCTGTGTACTGCAGTCCTAACTCTAAAATTTAAGGTCTCCTCAGTGGAAGCACATGTATGCTGATGGATAGATGAAGGGCAGATGACTGGAGGGAGCCCCACCCTCCTTAAAGGGGCAGGAGCACACTAGACACCCAGCATATAGAAGCAAAGGTGCTAGTGCGTTGCCTGACCACAATGACATCAATACAAAAACTACTGTCATTGCCCCCACCTATGACAGGTCTTCACAGCAAGGAGCTTATAATGAACAGCAGGATCAAGGAGTAAACACAGATAAAGAGGCTAAAGGCTGACTGAAGGGGCATAGACTATCTTCTGAAACCCTATAACAAAATAAGAGACTATTGCTTGGGAGTGATTCTCTTGGTTCCTTGGATCCTATATGACAAACGGGCACCAAAGGGTCTAGGTCGGTCAGGACAGAGCCAGCTGGAACTAAGGTCCTCTAGTAAGGAGAAAATGGGGAAAAAGGGACCTAAGGTAAATCAAGGGGAGGGCACAAGTCGAAACACAATTAAGTCCTACCTAGTGGTGGAAGGGTCTAACCAAATGGCTGACAGCCCCAGTAAAAAAGCAGAGATGAGAATAAAGACACCGGCAAAAAAGGGGGGTCCAGAGAGTGATCAAATAGAAGAGAGGTCCCCGGGGGAAAATAATATCATTAGGGGCCGACCACCAGAAACACAAGGGAAAAAAACACCTGAGAGACAACAATTGGAAATACCCTGGGAAGATCTACAAGCCCCCCCAACTAAGCAGGATATGCAGGACATGATAGGAATGATATCACGTCTAGAACGAACAATCAAGGGGGAACTAGGGGCAACAAGAAAAGACATACAGTGTGTACTCCAAAGGGTTGAAGGAATAGAAGAACAGTTAGAAGAACACAAAAGCGCAATAAAAGAACTAAGGCAAAGAGCAGATATGGATTGGTTAGAGATAAGAAATGCCCGGTACAAACTTGAAGATCAAGAAAATCGCAGTAGAAGGAAAAACCTACGAGTCAGAGGACTACCTGAAGAAGTGAAGGACTTAGAAATAGGAGAGGTGTTTCAGGAAATTTTTAATAAAGCTCTAAAACGGGAAAATACTGCGCCAATGGGTTTTGAAAGGACACACAGAATTCAAAGAACATATAATGCCCATAGGGATCTACCAAGGGATGTTATCGCAAGATTTCAGGACTATGAACAACAAGAACGTATCTCTCAAAGCACAAGGAACTCTGTCCCTATGGAATACAAAGGAAAAGAGATACTTATTTTTTCAGATCTTGCCCCAGAAACACTAGCTCGTAAAAGGGCATTGAAGCCATTAACAAGTCATCTGCAGGCAAATAGTATCCCATATAGATGGGGGTTTCCAGCCTGCTTAACTGTAAAAAATCAGGGGGTGTCAGCTTATGTACGGTTCCCAGAGGACATAAAGGAATTCTGCAATAAATTGAACATACCCAGTATACATGTAGACAACTGGGAAAAGAGACCTCCAGCTTGGAGGAGATGGAAAGAGCACGAATGGAACAGAGTTTAGGATTAATTGGTGTAGAATTTTTCTTATATATATGAAGAGAGATGGGTGGGAGGGAGGGGAATGGAGGGAGGAGAGAAGCAAGAAGGGGAAAAATAGTTTAGGAGTGTATTTGCCTGGAGGAGGGGGCATGGAGAGTGGATGCCCGCTGGTGCCCTGAGGACCAGCCCCCCAATTGAGGGCTGGGCCCCAGAGTATTGGTGGATACAACATACCCCAAGATACGGTCGGCTCGAGGAAGCGCCAGGTGGAGCGCTTATCGGGGGAGTCCTAGCATTGGTTGACAATGCGATTGGGGTAGGGGGAGGGATGGGTATATGTGGTCTCAATTCGTTTCATATTTTTATGTTTTTCTCTTTTTCGTTGTTACTAAAGCCTAGAAAGGATGATCGCCATGTAAGGAAGGTTGATAAGCTCTTCCTAAGGGAAGAAGAAAGCCGAGGGTCCCTCCTCTGCTGGCGGTGTCTGATAAAAAGCTGTATAAATAACATAAGGGATTGAAATTGAGGAATATGATGGACCTCAAAATAGTCACGTATAATGTGCGAGGTTTAAATAGTCCAAACAAGCGATATCAGATACTGCAGGAGATGAGGGGACTGTCGGCTAATATAGTCTTCCTACAAGAAACCCATTTAAAATCAACGTCCAAAACTAGGCTTATTTCAAAAGATTTTCCCACTTGGATACATTGTTACTCATCAAATAAACGATCAAAGGGTACAGCAATAGGGTTTGATAATGTAACGGATCTCAGATACCCCAGATGGGCACATCCGCCAGACTTGTGTCTCCTGTCCTCCAAACGCACCCGCAGCCTGCAGATTCGCCATAACCAGCCCTTAACCCCTCAATCACGAGACAATCCACACAGGTGTTGAGGGTTAAACATGTAGAGCATCAACAGTTTATTAAATCCAAAACATACACTTTTACACACAGTTAGGGACACTCCCCTTAGCCTTGTCATAGAGGGGGGGGGGGGGTAGGGGACAAGGAAGAATCAATGGGAACTGAACCCTTGTACATTGAAACAGAGACTACAGATAAACATAAAGGGATTATGATAAGCAGGCAACCCCTCAATACACATCCCCTGCGGAGAGATGTCTGCAGTCCAGACCATTGTCTATGTGCCATGACTCAACACAGCTAAACACAGCAACAAGAGGGGGGGGTGGGGGAGAAGGGATGTAGCATTACATTACATTATCTCAATGCCAGCTTGTCCGGACGTCTCTTGGTCTCTTATGGGCCATAGTCTGTGGGTAGGAGGCCCGCCCTCAGTCCCTTCCAAAGCACACAGTGACAGTGGGTTCTGTCACATTTCTCCCCTTTTAAAAACAGACTAACCAGGTTCCTGACCCCGAACTGGTCTGGACCTGCGTTAGTCGCAAACTTCCACCCCAGGCCACCAGGAAAAGGAAAAGTACGTCTCTGGGGCTGGGGAGCAAAATCGCACATACGGTCTCCCGTGAATAAAAACAGCCGCTGCAGAGTGGGAACAGCTGTCCGCACTCCCGTGATCCGGGGCTGGGTTGCAGATATTGAGGGGAGCTGAATAATCCTCTGCCCCGATGCCAGCGCTTCAGCTTGTAGGGAACATAGGCTGGCAGTGCTATGCAGTTGGGGAGGAAAAGGTTCTTGCTTTTCTCCTGGAGTAGCTAACAGCCGCTGAGGAGGTATCTTGCAGGGACTGTCTCCCGGACTCTCCGTCTCTTTTTCTGATGCTGGGCAGAGGCCAACATCGCTCTGCCCCGTAGCCAGTGCTTCTGCTAGGGGGACATATACAATGATAGAGTTCAGCAGCTGAAGAGGGGGAAGGATTTTCTCCCCTCCTGGTTCTGTGACCAGCTTCTGAGGCGACTTCTGACAGGGGCTGTCTCCCAAACCCTCCAAAAATCTACTGAGGGCTGGGTCGGGGCCGGTAACACTCTGCCATGCAGCCAGTGCTTCTGCTGGGGGGATATACACTGGGGTAGTGTCCAAGTGCTGGGCAACCAGCTCACTGAGGTCATCCCTCGGACTCCCTGGATCTAACTCTGAGGGTAGGCAGAGGCCCGCGGCACTCTGCCCCGTAGCCAGCGCTTCTGCTGGGAGGATGAACACTGGGGTAGTGTCCAAGTGCTGGGGAAACAGCTCACTGAGGTCATCCCTCGGACTCCCTGGATCCAACTCTGAGGGTGGGCAGAGGCCAGCGGCACTCTGCCCTGCAGTCAGCGCTTCTGCTGGGGGGATGAACATTGGGGTAATGTCCAATTGCTGGGGAGGGAGAATTGCTTCCTCCACTCCCGTTGGGGATATCTGCTGTTGGGGAAACGGCTCACGAAAAACATCTCTCAGACTCTCCGGATCCAACTCTTTTTCTGATGCTGGGCAGAGGCTAGTGGCACTCTGCCCTGTAGCCAGCGCTTCTGCTGGGGCACCGGATGCGATACTCTCGACTTGCTGCTGATCACCATTTACCAGCCTTCCAGCGCCAGTCTCAACTTCCCCTTCTGAGACCTTTATGCTATTATCTTGTCTCTCTGCTTGGGGAACCTCTGGTGCGTTCCGGCATTCTAGCACTCGCAGTGCCCTCTGTATCATCGCCGCTTCTTCCATTGCGGTTAGGATGGGAAAACGTAGGGGCACTCCTGGCCCCATTTGCTCCGCATCTTCGTGACTGTCCGCTATTTCTCCAGGACAGTCCCAGGCAACGGGAGCCATGCCAGGCTGCTGATCACCGTCAAACAGCCGCTTGTAGGCAATCTCGAGCTCCCATTCCTGCTCAACCAGGAACTCCAATTTCTCCAGGTCACACGCCTCTTCGGGGAGGTCCAGCACCTCATCTCGGAAGTCCAGGATGTTTTCCAGCCGCCACTCCTCATCGCTCCCAAAGTCTGGGTCTCCGTACATTTTTTGATGGAGCAGCCCCACGCCGCCGTAGCCAACGCCTTCTGTCGGGCTGCCGTCTGCTGTACTTGGCCACAGTTGAGCCGCGAACCACCGGAGGGCTTTGTAGCTGGCGTCCAGCCTCATCTCCTCCTGGACCAATCTTCCGAGCTCCGTCTTCCACTCATCTCGCGGTCGTTCCCTCAGGAACACCTCTCGCGCATGGTACTGCGTCCAGTACATCTCTGTGGAGGAGGGAAGGATCTTCCCCTGATGGCGCCGCTCGTGGCTTAGCGTTTCATGCCAGAGTTGCCAGCGGATCACATCCTCCCAGCCGAGCATGGTGCGCTCTGTCGCTGGTCCCCGATGTTGCTTCCGCATGCCTTGCAGCCTCCTCCCGAACTCCGCTCTCATGCTGGCTGGTCCCCGTATTGCTCCTCGACGGCTGCCCAGATCTTGAATCCTGGTGGTGGTTTGGATGGCCCGGACTGCAGGAGACATCCCACCGCTGCCAACACTGTAACGGATCTCAGATACCCCAGATGGGCACATCCGCCAGACTTGTGTCTCCTGTCCTCCAAACGCACCCGCAGCCTGCAGATTCGCCATAACCAGCCCTTAACCCCTCAATCACGAGACAATCCACACAGGTGTTGAGGGTTAAACATGTAGAGCATCAACAGTTTATTAAATCCAAAACATACACTTTTACACACAGTTAGGGACACTCCCCTTAGCCTTGTCATAGAGGGGGGGGGGTAGGGGACAAGGAAGAATCAATGGGAACTGAACCCTTGTACATTGAAACAGAGACTACAGATAAACATAAAGGGATTATGATAAGCAGGCAACCCCTCAATACACATCCCCTGCGGAGAGATGTCTGCAGTCCAGACCATTGTCTATGTGCCATGACTCAACACAGCTAAACACAGCAACAAGAGGGGGGGATGGGGGAGAAGGGATGTAGCATTACATTACATTATCTCAATGCCAGCTTGTCCGGACGTCTCTTGGTCTCTTATGGGCCATAGTCTGTGGGTAGGAGGCCCGCCCTCAGTCCCTTCCAAAGCACACAGTGACAGTGGGTTCTGTCACAGATAAGAACACAAAGTTTTTGTTAGAAGCTATGGAACTGGAACTGGACCCCGAGGGAAGATATCTCTTTATTAAGGGTGTTTTGTGTAATAAGAAAATTACTTTGGGAAATGTATACTGTCCAAATAAATGTCCAGTAAGGTATTTGGGAAAAATCCTGACCAGATTGGAGGCTTTCAGAGAGGGGATGGTGCTACTAGCAGGCGATTTGAATTTTGTCTTTGACCCAGTTCTAGACACCCAACCCATATCATTAAGATCTGAGGGGAAATATCTCAGAAAAATAAAGCACAAATTATATCAAATGCAGATGGTCGAGGCTTGGAGAATTCTCCATCCAAAAGACAAGGACTATACATATTATTCATCTGTACATAGATCCTACTCTAGAATAGACCATATCCTGCTAGACCATCGGCTACTAGAAGGACTTAGAGGGGTAGAAATAAAAACAATAACGCTCTCTGACCATGCCCTGGCGTTAGGAGAAATCCCGGCTGGTACGAGGATCTGGAGAATGGATGAATCCCTCTTAAACGATCCTAAGATAGCGGATTACCTGGAAAAGGATATGGTCCTCTTCTTTAAAGAAAACGACATAGAAAATGTGCCCCCATCGATCCTATGGGAAACACATAAAGTATTTATGAGAGGGAGGATGATAGCAGAAAAAGCCAAGAGGAAAAAAATTAGGCAGGCCCAGAAAGTAACATTACTAGAAGAGATCCAAGATTTAGAACAGAAACATAAAGAAAGACAGGAAGAACATATCTTAGAGATATAAACTGGGATAAGAGAAAAATTAAGAGACTTAATAGAACAGGAAACCAAATGGGTATTCAATAATGTGAATAACATTTTTTATGTTTTGGGGAATAAACCAGGGAAATTGCTTGCAAGAACAATTAAACCTAGAAATACACAGAACTATATCTCAAAAATCAAAGATAAGAACGGGGATATGAAACATTCGACGAAAGAAATCACAAAAATATTCCAGGAATACTATTAAGATCTATATAGTGTTAATAAAGAACAAGGTCTATTAGCAAAACAAAGTAAAAGTAGGAAAATTGAACAATATTTGGAGAGGGTTAAGTTCCCGGTAATAGCGGAGGAAGAAATTAATAAATTAGATAAAGAAATATCAAGGGCAGAAATATGTCAAACAATAAAAAATATTCAAATGGGAAAGAGCCCCGGCCCAGATGGGTATACCTCAGTATATTATAAAAGATATGTAGAAATTATGATCCCGTTCTTCCAGAAATATATAAACTCTATAGGTGAAGGCATGGCAATACGTGAGGAAGCACTAGGAGCACATATTACTCTGATAGTAAAGGAGGAAAAAGATCCCTCCCTATGCGCCAGCTATGGGCCTATATCTTTAATAAACCTGGACATAAAAATATACGCAAAAATATTAGCCGATAGATTAAAACCTTTTATGACAGGATGGATAGAAAATGATCAAGCGGGGTTTTCACCTGGAAGAGAGACGAGAGACAATATATTAAGAACTTTATTCCTCATACAAAAAGCCAAAATAAATAAGACCCCAGCGCTGTTTCTGTCTTTGGATGCTGAAAAGGCTTTCGATAGATTAGATTGGGAATTCATGCTGGTAACATTGAGACATATGGGCCTAGGACCTAATATACTTAGATGGATTGGAGCTCTGTATTCCAAACCCTCGGCCCAGGTGCGGGTTAATGGAACCTTATCGGATAGGTTCTTACTTTTCAATGGTACACGCCAGGGTTGCCCGCTTTCACCCCTTCTTTTTGTCCTTGCATTAGAGCCATTATTGTCAACTATGCGAATAAATCAGGAGATAGAGGGTGTCAAGGTGGATGGGAGGGACCACAAGATCTCAGCGTTTGCGGATGACATGATGCTTTATGTTACAAAGCCGAGACAGACATTACCGAAGATCTTAGAAGAATACGAAAGATATGGAGAAATATCTAATTTGAAAATCAATAAAGAGAAAACAGAGATATTGAGTATATCCCTGAGTCCTAAGGAACGCGGGGATCTTGTGGACCTATACCCATTTACCTGGAAACAGAGGGGGATGAAATACCTAGGAATATTGTTGTCCAATAAAGAAAGGGACTGGTATGAAGACAATTACATTCCCCTCTTAAATAAAATAAAATCAGAACTAAAGGGATACCCGATGGAAAGAGTATCCTGGATGGGAAGAATAAATATCATTAAGATGATGATCCTGCCTAAGGCATTGTATATCTTCCAAACACTCCCGATAAAAGTCCCAGAAACATACTTTAAAATATTGGGGAAGATATTGAGGAGATTTATATGGAAGGAGAGGAAACCTCGAATCTCAGTGGAGACCTTGATGAAACCCAAGCAGGAGGGGGGACTATACTTACCAGACTTTAAAAGATATTATGAAGCAGCTGTCTTAAAGAGATTAGTGGACTGGATGCAGGTGGGTAGACAGGAGGAAAAGAAGTGGGTGGGAGTAGAGGAGAGCCTAAGTAAAAGGGGACTGGGAAAATTAACATGGATACCAAAACAATACAGAGGCCTTTCACAGGAGATACCATCGATGACAAAGGAAACCTTGAGAATATGGGATAGAGTATCCAAAGAAAAGGAGTGGAAATACAATAGCCCTCAATTGCCCCTTACAGGTGTGGATTTCTTCCTGCCGGGCAAGGGAGGGGGTGCGTTCCTGGGGTGGGCAACTTCAGATACATTAAAACTTAAAGATATAATGAAAGGAAATGCCCTATGTCCACTAATAGAACTGAGAGAAAAATATGGACCCTCTCAAGGGGATACATGGCGCTATAGACAGGCCCAACACTTCGTAGGCACCCTACCAAAGCCCCTGCGAGCTAGCAATGAGCTGAACGCCTGGGAAAAACTAGTAGAACATACAGGTATAGGAAAACAGGGAATATCAAATATTTATAGGATACTAAGACCCTCAAGGGGATATGAGACATTTAAAGCACTGGAAAGCTGGGAGATAGAATTAAAGCAATCCATACCAGAGGAAAAGAAAAGACAAGTGTTAGAATATGTCCATTCAACATCAGTAGAAGCAAAAATGAAAGAGATGAATTATAAACTTCTTACTAAATGGTACTATGTCCCAGAGAAACTACATAGGATCAATAAAGAAACATCACCCATGTGCTGGAGAGAGTGTGGGATGGAGGGAACACATGCCCACATATGGTGGCAATGTCCCCTGATACAGGAATATTGGAAGGAGATATTAAGTAGGATAAAGAAGATCAGCGGGGTGGTGGTTAAGCTAGATCCCTGGCACTGTCTGTTTCACAACACGGGTACAACAAGGAAAAAATATAGAGGGTCCATGGTCCCACATCTTCTAAATGGAGCGAAAGCATTCATTCCAAGGAATTGGAAGAGCACAAAAGCTCCATTATTAGGAGAATGGATAAAAGAGGTAGATAGAATTAGATTGATGGAAGAGTTGATGTCAACTCAGAATGAAAGTAGGCCAAAATTTAAAAGGACTTGGAGAGGATGGAGAGAGTTTAGGGAAGGGGAGGGGGCTGGGGTGCGGATAGGGGATCAGAGATAAGCCTTCGGCCTACCCCCCCTCGCCTCTCCTGCCTTCCCCTTTATTTTTTTTATTTTTTTATTTATTTATTATTTATTTATTTTTCTCCCCCCCCTCCCTTTTTTTTTTTTTTTATTGGCACAGAAGAAATTGTCACTAGAGATTAGGGAAAATTTCCCCTCTTTGGGTGTGTGGGTTAAGCTGTTCCCCTTTTTTTCTGTAAAGAATTTTCTATAAATAGTTATAATTTTCATAATTTATTAGCACAGAAGAAATTGTCACTAGAGACTAGGGAAAACTTCCCCTTTTTGGGAGTGTGGGTAAAGTTATTCCAAATTTTTTTTTTTTTTTTTGGCACAGAAGAAATTGTCACTAGAGATTAGGGAAAATTTCCGCTCTTTGGATGTGTGGGTTAAGCTGTTCCCCTTTTTTTCTGTAAAGAATTTTCTATAAATAGTTATAATTTTCATAATTTATTAGCACAGAAGAAATTGTCACTAGAGACTAGGGAAAACTTCCCCTTTTTGGGAGTGTGGGTAAAGTTATTCCAAAATTTTATTTTATTTTATTTATTTTTTCTTCTTTCTATAAATTACTTTTTACATACATATTTCACTAGCACTGATGTAATTTGTCTAGAGATTAGGGAAAAAGAGGAAAATACACATCCTTTTTTCTTACACTTTATTAGCACCGACGAAAATGTCATAGGAGATTTTCCCCTCCACCCCCGGGCGACGGAGGAGAAGGTTTCTTTCTTCTCTATTTATTTATTTACTCATTTATTATTATTATTTTTTTTTCTCTTTCCCCTGTTCAAGGGGTTTAACAATTTTTCTTATTTTATTACAGGTTATTAAGCACTGATGAAAATATCACTAGAGATCACAGATGGAAATATCACTAGAGACTGGGGGAATCCCCCCTTCCCCCGGGTGATAGGGGGTTTAAAATCAATCTTTAAAATTTATTTTTATTTTTTTCCCCCTTGTTTAAGGGGTTTAATAATTAGTCTTAATTCATTATACTTATTAGCACTGATGAAAATATCACTAGAGATTACAGACGGAATATCACTAGAGATTGGGTGAAATTCCCCCCTCCTATTGGGGGTTAGTATAAAAAAAAATTATTTTTTATTTTTTTATTTTTTTCTCTTCCCCCCCCCCTCTCTTTCCCCCTCTCGCTCCCTGCCCTCTCCCTCCCTATACGGGTGACTTTAACAAGTGTTTAAAAAATGGGTAGATAATAAATAGGGTAAAATATAATATAGGATATCTAGATTTTTCTTAAAGTACAACGAATCTGAATGGTACCAGTATAGTATATATAGGTAGGGGATGAATTGAGACCGAGAAATTGTCTTACTATGTATATATGTCTTAATGTTTATGTATAATTGTATGTAATATATGTTGTAAAAAAAACTTTTTAATAAAGAGGATTAAAAGATAGCTTGGAAGAACATTTTTGTTTCTGGGTGCCGCCACCAGTGGCTAAGGCCCAATTTTTCAGCCCCTGTTTAACAGGGGCATGTAATTACAATTTTTGATGCAATACTTTGCAACAGGGCTCATTGCTGTGCTCCAAGTACAGTATCTGTGAGGGGTTGCAGTGTTGTGGCACCAGTGGCTAAGGCCCAATTTTTCAGCCCCTGTTTAACAGGGGCGTGTAATTACAATTTTTGATGCAATACATTGCAACAGGGCTCATTGCTGTGCTCCATGTACAGTATCTGTGAGGGGTTGCAGTGTTGTGGCACCAGTGGCTAAGGGCCAATTTTTCAGCCCCTGTTTAACTGGGGCATGTAATTACAATTTTTGATGCAATACTTTGCAACAGGGCTCATTGCTGTGCTCCATGTACAGTATCTGTGAGGGGTTGCAGTGTTGTGGCACCAGTGGCTAAGGCCCAATTTTTCAGCCCCTGTTTAACAGGGGCGTGTAATTACAATTTTTGATGCAATACTTTGCAACAGGGCTCATTGCTGTGCTCCATGTACAGTATCTGTGAGGGGTTGCAGTGTTGTGGCACCAGTGGCTAAGGGCCAATTGTTAAGCCCCTGTTTAACAGGGGCGTGTAATTACAATTTTTGATGCAATACTTTGCAACAGGGCTCATTGCTGTGCTCCATGTACAGTATCTGTGAGGGGTTGCAGTGTTGTGGCACCAATGGCTAAGGCCCAATTTTTCAGCCCCTTTTTAACAGGGGCGTGTAATTACAATTTTTGATCCAATACTTTGCAACAGGGCTCATTGCTGTGCTCCATGTACAGTATCTGTGAGGGGTTGCAGTGTTGTGGCACCAGTGGCTAAGGCCCAATTTTCAGCCCCTGTTCTACAGGGGCATGTAATTACAATTATTGATCTAATAATAAACAGCAGGGCCCATTCCTGCGCCCACCAAGAGTAACTGTTAGGGCTTACAGTGTTGTGGCAACACCACCACCACCACCAAAGGCCCAATTTTTCTGCCCCTGTTCAACAGGGGCATGCAATTACAATTCTTGATCTAATAATGCACAGCAGGGCCCATTCATGCGCCCACCAAGAGTAACTATGAGGGCTTACAGTGTTGTGGCACCACCACCACCACCAAAGGCCCAATTTTTCATACCACTGTTCAACAATGACATGTAATTACAATTCCTGATATAATAGTTCACAGCAGGGCGTTCCAGCGCCCAACAAGAGTAACTGTGAGGGCTCACAGTGTTGTGGCAACACCAACATCTAAGGGGCAATTTTCAGCAGAGTATATACGGCAGGCCCCTACTTTCAAACATCAAACTTACAAACGACTCCTACTTGCAAACGGAAGGAGACAACAGGAAGTGAGAGGAAATCTACCCCTAGGAAGGGAAATTCTCTCCTGTAAGAGTTAATATGGGAAAAAGGTGTCTCCTCTCTACTGATGCTTTATCACCAATCCTTGTTTCAATAAAAACCCCACTTTTCCAAAAACATTTGTCATTGGGACAGAAAGTGAGGTGAAATGTTCTAAACAGGTGCACAGACAGAAAAACAAATGTTACAGGGGTGATAACCCTTCCCTATGTTTTCCAAAAAGCTTAAAAATAGATTTTTTGGCTGGAGCTACACTTAAACAATGTACCTGTTCAAAATTACAAACAGATTGTACTTAAGAACAAACCCACAGTCCCTGTCTTGTTTGCACCGCCTGTATACTGCTGTTCAGAGTATATAGGGTCTTTTTTTATTTTGGGTGCGGGGTTCCCCTTAATTTCCATACAAGACCCAAAGGGGCTGGTAATGGACTGTGGTGTGGGGGGGGGGGGGTGATGGGGTAGCCATGCCATTTTTCTCAAAGATTTTCATCCATATTACCGGGACCAGACATGACATTGAAGCCGCGAGCAGTTTTAAATGGCTTTTTTTCCTTTACAAATGTCATTTTGTGCAGGGACAGTTCTAAACACGGGAAACACATGCCACTTCACAGGCATACTTTAGACACCCCCCAGGTACGAATTTTTATTTTTTACTTTATGCATCATTAAAATGTCTGCTCCCGAAAAAACGTCAGTTTTTCAACAAATTTTTTGCATTGATACATGTCCCCTGGGGCAGAACCCGGGTCCCCAAACCCTTTTTAGGACAATAACATGCATATTAGCCGTTATAATTAGCACTTTAGATTTCGAACATTCGCGTCCATTGTACTTAATAGGGTTCTAACGTTCGCGCGAACTTTCGGTCCGTTCGCAGGTTCTGGTGCGAACCGAACCGGGGGGGTGTTCGGCTCATCCCTACTCGTCACTATGGAGGACATGGGCCGTAGTGTATCTCATCCCTCTCCCCAGCACTAACACCCCTAGACGAAGAAAGACAAGCCGAGAATGAGAAGGGGAGAGAGGGGTGAGGCCGCTACACATATATATATATATATATATATATATATATATATATACACACACACACATACACACGCACATATATATATATACACACACATACACACACACACATATATAAGTGTATATATACAGGATATATATATAGTTATCATGCCTGTAAACATGTAATTACATGTTCTTTTAAAATTAAGTTTCAGTTTTTGAACTCGGCTGCACTGTAATCTCACAATATCTCACGAGATTACAGGCAGCCCACCCACTTTTACACAGATCTCGGCCGTTTTCAGGGAAAACACTTCTCCTCTGTTCTCCCTCTGAGAAATGAAGTTCTCAGTTTATTAAACCGGCTGCAGAGGAGATAATTATCCTCTGAGAACTGCCGAGAACTGAACTGAGAAAAAACGTCTCTGTTTATTAACCACTTAACGACCGCTCACTGTATATATACGTTGTCAGAATGGCACGGACAGGCACAATCACGTACCTGTACGTGCCTGCCTTCGTATAGTTGGGGGGTCCCATCGGACCCCCCTTCTATACAGTGAGCGGTGGTTATCTGTTCGGGAGTGATCCGTGATGAGGGGACGGCCATTCTTTTCCGGCCACCCCCTCGCGATCGCTCCCGGCGAATGAGAATCTTCCTCTGCCTGTGTAATGTAAACACAGGCAGAGGAAGTGATGTCATCTCTCCATGCGGTGGTCTTTTCGATCCGGGGCAAGGAGAGAAGACATCTCACAGTAAGTGCACCAACACTTCACTGACACCAGTACATGTAGGCACATTTACACCCCCAGTCACCCCCAGATCACCCCCAGTTCCCCCAGTCACAGTGCACCGTTTGCAGTGGTCATTTTTTTACTGATCACTGCAATCAGTGTCATTTGTGACAGTAAAAAGTTGCAGGGCAGTTAGGTTTAGGCCCCTTTAGGTCCAGGGTAGCCCCCTAACCCCCCTTAATAAAGGTTTAACCCCTTGATCGCCCCCCAGGTTACCCTTTCACCCCCTAACGCCAGCGTCACTAAGCAATCGTTTTTCCGATCGCTGTATTAGTGCCGGTGGTGCCCTAGATAGCCAGTTATTTATTTTTAGGTTCGCCGCAGGTTTTTATAGCGTCAGGTACCCCCATATATTATTTTAACCCCCTGATTGCCCCTAGAGTTAACCCTTTCACCAGTAATCACTGTATAAGTGTCACTGGTGACACTGGTTAGCCAGTTAGTTATTTAGTTATTTAGGTTACTCGTCAGGTTTTTATATAGCGTCAGGTACCCCCATATATAACCTAATAAAGGTTTTAACCCCCTGGTTGCCCCTAGTTAACCCTTTCACCAGTGATCACCATATAAGTGTTACGGGTGACTCTGGTTGGTTAGTTTGCTTTTTATAGCATCAGGGCACCCGCCGTAGATAACCCAATAAAGGTTTAACCCTCTGATCGTCCGGCGGCTGATATCAATTAGGTTTTAGCGCCAGAGAGGGTCTGCGTCGCCCCAGGCAGCGTTAGGTTAGTGGCAGTAACGCTAACACCCACGCGCAAAGCATACACCTCCCTTAGTGGTATAGTATCTGAACAGATCAATATCTGATCTGATCAGATCCATACTAGCGTCCCCAGCGGTTTAGGGTTCCCAAAAACGCAGTGTTGGCGGGATCAGCCCAGATACCTGCTAGCACCTGCGTTTAGCCCCTCCGCCCAGCCCACCCAAGTGCAGTATCGGTCGATCACTGTAACTTACCAAACACAACACACATAACTGCAGCAATCGCAGAGACAGTCCTGATCCCTGCGATCGCTAACAGTTTTTTTTGAAGCGTTTGATACATTTGCTGACAGTCAGGTGCTTTTTTACCTGTGAATCTTACTAGTGTACCCCTAAATTTAGAGCCCAAAATGGCAAATCGAAGGTACACTAGTAAAGAGGCCTACGAGATTCTGAGCATGACAGATAGTGAAGAAGAGGTCACGCATCTGTCAGATTCAGGCTCAGAATATCTTCCCATAGAAGACAGTGAAGTCAGCGGCTCCATGTCAGATAGCTCTGACAACAAAGGTGAGGTCCCTGCTAAGGTCAGGCATACCCGATCCCGATCTTCTGAGGTTGTTGAGGAGCAAGAACCACAGGGCTCTCGTATCATGGAGCAGAGTTGTACTTACGCCGCTATTCCTTCTGGTGAATTGGCAAGCACCAGCGGCCTAGTACAGCCTGGGCGTACATCCAGCACTGCAGTATCACATGGTGACGTGGCGAGTCCTATAAGTGCAGTTCAAGCTGGCGAGGTGGCAAGCACAAGTAGTGTCCCGCTGCCACCAAGAAGAAGACAAAGGCAAGCCCGTCGTGCCCATAGTGCTCTTCCTGCAGAATTTGCCTATCCTGATTGGGTCCCCACCACTTCTGCAGAACCTGTACTTCCCCCATTCACTGCCAAACCCGGTATTCAGTTGGAAACAGCTGATTTTATGCCAATTGATTTTTATCCGCTGTTTTTCACGGAAGATCTCTATAGATCTATTGTGGACCAGAGTAATTTATATGCTGGTCAATTCATCGCCGCTAATCCCCAGTTGCCTTCCATTGCCAAAGATTGGAAACCAATTACGGTTTCTGAATTTAAGACCTTTCTGGGCCTTTCCCTCAACATGGGCACACATAAATTCCCGTCATTGCGTGCTTATTGGTCCACGCACCCAATTGACCACATGCCCGTGTTCTCTGCCTCCATGCCCAGGAAAGGATACGAGCAGATCTTGTGGTTCATGCATTTCAACGACAATGAACTGTCGTCCACGTGGAGACCCTGAATACGACCGGCTCTACAAAATTCGGCCCCTCATAAACCACTTCAACGAACGTTTTGCAGCCTTGTTTATTCCCGATCAAGTTGTCTGCGTTGATGAGTCCCTGATTACATTTTCTGGCCACTTGTCTTTCAAGCAGTACCTTCCCAGCAAGCGTGCCAGATACGGGGTCAAGCTCTATAAGTTCTGTGACAGGGCAACAGGCTATGTATGGAGCTTTACGGTTTATGAGGGAAAAGATAGTCAGGTAGAGCCGGTCAACTGCCCAGATTACACAGGGAGCGCTGGCAAGATAGTGTGGAACTTGGTGTCACCCTTATTTGGAAAGGGGTACCACTTGTATGTGGACAATTATTACACGACCATGCCACTGTTTAGTCACTTGTTTGATCATCAGACTGGAGCATGTGGCACCGTGCGACCTAATCGCAGAGGCTTTCCCCAGAGGCTTGTAGATTCCCGTCTTAGGCTGGGGGAGAGAGCCTGCTTGAAGTGTAATAATTTGCTCGCTGTGAAGTGGAGGGATAATAAGAATGTTTTCCTTCTTACCTCCCTTCATGCAGACACGACAGTCCAAATTCGGTACGGCGAGTGGTGTTGTGGAGAAACCCCTCTGTGTCCACGAATATAACCAAAATATGGGAGGGGTGGACCTCAACTGACCGTAAGGCGAGACGCTGGTACAAAAAAGTGTCTCTATCCTTATTTCAATTGGCTTTGCTGAACGCTCATGTGCTATACAGAGCTTCAGGCGGGACGTTATCTCTCCTAAAATTCCAGGATGAGATAGTCACAGAACTCCTGTATCCAGGCGGTTCTGCACCTCACCATCCCCAACCAAATGCAGTAAGCCGGCTGCATGAGAGGCATTATCCGTATTTCCTCGAGAGTACCCCTACCCAACGAGCCCCCCAAAAAAGATGTCGTGTCTGTAGCAAGCGCGGATTTAGGCGTGACACCCGTTATTTTTGTCCACGCTGTCCTGACAATCCCGGTCTTTGCATTGGTAAATCTTCACTCAAAAGTGATGTTTTAGCGTAGGGTACAGCATTGCACAGAACAGGACACACTTACAGAGGGTCTCCCAAGATGCCATCGCATTTTGAGAGACCCAAACCATTACAGTTGTTAAAGTTACAAAAAAAAGTGTAAAAAATAAATAAAAATAGTTGTCGTTTTATTGTTCTCTCTCTCTCTCTCTCTATTTTCTCTCTATTGTTCTGCTCTTTTTTACTGTATTCTATTCTGCAATGTTTTATCATGCTTGCTTTTCAGGTATGTCATTTTTTGTTTTCAGGTACGCCATTCAGCTGCAGCGTGGAATTATTTATCTTGACAGCAACAGCGTTTGCTCCCACGATACATAAAGCCGTGACTCCAGTGCTGTAGGAGGTGATTTCACCACCACAGTTAAAAAAAAGAGCATATATGCCGAAGCATGGGGGCAGCAGGGGCGGAGGAGCGATTTTGCTCCTAATGCCGCGTACATACGGTCGAAATTCTGACGGAGGCTTGCCCATGGAAAAGTCCGACCATGTGTACGCGGCATAACTTTTTTGCGGGAGGATGCCCCCATGCTTCGGCATATATATATTTTAGGCACAGGTTGCGTTAAAAAAATTTTTTATTTTTTACTAGGTTTTTTTTTGGTATTTTCTTTGCAGGCATGGTATGGTAAGGTCTTACTGTTATACTGTAATGTTACTTTGTTTTAATGTAAACCATCATTTGCTTAGCAGGTGCGCCATTCAGTTGCAGCGCGGATCTATTTATCTTAACAGCAACAGCGTTTGCTCCCACGATACATAAAGCCGTGACTCCAATGCTGTAGGAGGTGATTTCACCACCACAGTTAAAAAAAAGAGCATATATGCCGAAGCATGGGGGCAGCAGGGGCGGAGGAGCGATTTTGCTCCTAATGCCGCGTACATACGGTCGAAATTCCGACGGAGGCTTGCCCGTGGAAAAGTCTGACCGTGTGAACGCAGCATAACCTTTTATGCCTCGTACATACGGTCGAAATTCCAACGGAGGCTTGCCCGTGGAAAAGTCCGACCGTGTGTACGCGGCATAACTTTTTTGCGGGAGGATGCCCCCATGCCTCGGCATATATAAATGGTGCATGTATGCCCATCATTAGAAGTGGGTGGATGAAGGGAGGTATTCTAATGGTGGGCATACACACCGATCAATCTCTTTTTTTCGTTCAGCCAACAGGCTGCATGAAAAAAAAGATTGCAATACATGTCCAACAAGGACCAGCAACGTACTGGTATGTTGCTGGACTTTGAATGTTTATACCAGAATGATGCCTGTGGGTTTAGGTATCATCTTGGTATCATTCTTTTCAGCCAGCAGTCGGCTTTCATGTAAAAGCAATCCTAGCAGATAATTAGCCTCTAGACTGCTTTTACAAGCAGTGGGAGGGAATGTCCCCCCCCCGGATATAAACAGCGCCATTGGGAAATTGGGAAAGCATTTTATCACACCGATCTTGGTGTGGTCAGATGCTTTGAGGGCAGAGGAAAGATCTAGGGTCTAACCCCCCCTTTTTTTTTCAAAAAAAGGAGTACCTGTCACTACCTATTGCTATCATAGGGGATATTTACATTCCCTGAGATAACAATAAAAATGGTAAAAAAATATAAAAATATGGAAGTAACAGTTTAAAAATAAAATAAAAAAGCAAAATAAATAATAAAAAAAAAAGCACCCCTGTCCCCCCCCCCCCTGATCTTGCGCAAAGGCGAACGCAAGCGTCGGTCTAGCGTCATATGTAAACAGCAATTGCACCATGCATGTGAGGTATCACCGCAAAGGTCAGATCGAGGGCAATAATTTTAGCAGTAGACCTCCTCTGTAAATCTAATTTGGTAACCTGTAAAGGCTTTTAAAGGCTTTTAAAAATGTATGTAGTTTGTCGCCGCTGCGCGTTTGTGTGCAATTTTAAAGCATGTCGTGTTTGGTATCCATGTGCTCGGCCTAAGATCATCTTTTTTATTTCATCAAACATTTGGGCAATATAGTGTGTTTTAGTGCATTAAAAATAAAAACAGTGTGTTTTTTCCCCAAAAAATGCGTTTGAAAAATCGCTGCGCAAATACTGTGTGGAAAAAAAAATGCAACACCCACTATTTTAATCTGTAGGGCCTTTGCTTTAAAAAAATGTATAATGTTCGGGGGTTCAACGTAATTTTCTTGCAAAAAAAAAATAATGTTTTCATGTAAACAAAAAGTGTCAGAAAGGGCTTTGTCTTCAAGTGGTTAGAAGAGTGGATGATGTGTGATGCCGTGTACACACGACCGTTTTTCTCGTCGAGAAAAACGATTTTTTTTTCATTTTGACGAGAAAAACTATCGTCTGTGGGCATTTTGTCGTTTTTCTCGATGAGAAAAACAGCATAAAAAACGACGAGAAAAATTAGAACATGTTCTAATTTTTCTCGTCGTTTTTTCCGACATTTTTTCCGCTGCAGTTTTCCCATAGGGAAACACTGCCACGGAGCCCACAACGGCCGTGTGTGGGGGGAACAAGCTGTTCCTCGTTTTTAACGTTGATTTTCTCGACGGTGTTTTCACCGTCGAAAAAATCGATCATGTGTACGCGGCATCACATAAGCTTCCTAATGTTGTTCATAAAATGCCAGGACAGTTCAAACCCCCTCCCCAAAATGACCCCATTTTGGAAAGTAGACACCCCAAGCTATTTGCTGAGAGGCATGTTGAGCCCATTGAATATTTTTTTTTTTTTGTCCAAAGTGATTGAATAATGACAAAAAGAAAAAGAAAAATGTACAAAAAGTTGTCACTAAATGATATATTGCTCAAACATGCCATGGTTATATGTGGAATTTCACCCCAAAATACATTCTGTTGCTTCTCCTGAGTACGGGAATACCACATGTGTGAGACATTTTGGGAGCCTAGCCGCGTACAGGACCCCGAAAACCAAGCACCGCCTTCAGGATTTCTAAGGGTGTAAATTTTTGATTTCACTCCTCACTGCCTATCACAGTTTCGGAGGCCATGGAATGCCCAGATGGCACAAACCCCCCCCCCCCCCCAAATGACCCCATTTTGGAAAGTAGACACCCCAAGCTATTTGCTGAGAGGTATGTTGAGTATTTTGCAGATCTCGCTTTTTGTCACGAAGTTTTGAAAATTGAAAAAAAAAAAAAAAGTTTTTCTTCATTTTCAAAAACAAATGAGAGCTGTAAAATACTAGTATAGTATTGGGACACCTGCCTATACACATGAACTGACATCCCAGTCTTAGTCTGTAGGGTTCAATATGGAGTTGGCAATTTTTTTATTTTGAGAATCTTGCAAACAAGAAACACATTCCAACTTTTGTTTTATACAAAAATACAAAAAATAAATATATATTTTTCCATTTTTTTTTATATGCATAACATATTGTATACAAGACTAATAATAATAAAGGCATACTTCAACCTATAATATATGAACAAACGTTTTTTTCCACCAAGAGAAATATCACTGCATTAAATTATACTATATATACACACACACACACATCACTACAAGCACGGACATCTTCAAAAATACTACACATTACTCAACTTGATTAACACTCAGACCAATAAACATAGATTATCATGTGTATGTAGCCTTTCTTCAAAAATTATGTGTATCCTTGAAAATCTAAGGGAGTGCCCAGAGAGAAAACAGGGAAAGAACCCAACACCCAGAGATCAACAAACAGCAGCTACAGGCCTGATATTCCTCCACGCCTTTATCCAGACCCTTTGCCGCCATCTGTCTTTCTCGAGACCCCGAATTTTCCCTACCTCACCAAGAATCTCACACACCACCACCGGAACAGGAAGGACTTTCTGCCGAAGGGATACCTGACACCGTGCATTCCAGGTGTAATATCGGACTACTAAGCTGACTAAAAAAAGAGTGTCCAAATCAAATCCCTTGCGATTCTGCAATGCTCCATACACCCACTCAGCATAAGACATGCTAGGCAAGAAAGGAATATTTAGAGCCCTCCCCACCTTTTTATAGACTTCTATATTGAAAGGGCACTGAAGCAAGAAGTGGTCCATGGTTTCCACTTCACCCTGACACTCCGCTCTTGGACAACCACGATTGTCCAAAGAGCGGCACTTCACGTTCCCCCTCACATAGAGCCTACCGTGGAAAGCGAGCCAGGCCTGGTCCCTAAATTTCAAGGGAATCCGCTCAGAATTTATTAAACGTAAACCTTCCCTCATAATATGACCTGGGCAATCCCTTAAGGCCAGTGGCGCATGAAAGACAGTACCCACGATCTTCTCACCCAGGAGTCTCCTAGGGAGGGACCTGATATCCTCCGCTGTCACATGCCACCGTTTAAGAATTTTCAGGCACGGGGCAACATAAGCCGGGAGCTTACCATGCTTGATCCTTAGGCTTTTCACTGGCCCGCCACTCTCCCAACAGCCCAGAAAAGGTCTAAACCAGATCTGGAAAATACCTACCCATCCAGGCGGTCTCTCTGCTAGCATGTTACCAAAATTGTGTTTCAAAAACATCAGAGAGAAGAACACAACCGGGTTGACCATCCCTAGGCCACCCTTCCGCCTTGATAGGTAAGTCACATTCCGCTTCACAAGATTCAGCCTGTTCCCCCATAATAATTGGAAAAAACAACTATAAATCCTGGTATAGAAGGACTCTGGCAAGATGCAAACAAAGCTGACATACAGAAAGGTAGGAATCAGGTAGGTCTTAATCAAGTCCACCCTTTCCCTCAAGGAGAGCCGCCACCCCTTCCAGCATTTCACCTTGACATCAGCATCATTCAGCCTGGCTTCCCAATTTGACTTACTGTAATCATCAGGGCCAAACTCGATGCCTAATATTTTGACTTTCTGCTGAGGCCTCGGGAAGGTGTCCGGAAGTGCAAAGCTCTCACCTCCCTCGCTCATCCAAAAAACGTCACTTTTATCACGGTTGACCTGGGAGCCCGATGCCTCGGAATACTGCTCTATAACTGAGACCACCTCCTGCGCCTCCTCTGTCCCAGAGATAAAGACAGAAACGTCATCAGCATAGGCTACAACCCTCAAGGGCGGCTCACCAGTAATGCCCACCGGCACCCCGCACAACGGTCCGCTCTCTAGCCTTCTGATGAAGGGGTCGATTGCGAACACATATAGCAAAGGGCTCAGTGGACACCCCTGGCGCACCCCGGATCCAACCCTGAAGGGTCGTCCAACCCAACCGTTAACAAGCATGAAGCTCTCTGCCTCTCTGTATAAAGTCTTAAGCCATCCAATAAACCCACCCTCCAGGCCATACTTGTCAAGGAGAAGCCAGAGGTACTCATGGTTGACACGATCAAAAGCCTTCGCCTGATCCAATGCCAGCAAATACTTTCCCCAGCCTTCAGCCCTGCAACGTTCCAGAGCCTCCCGGACAGCTAACACCGCTGAAAAAGTGCTCCTGCCCCGGACCGAACAGTGCTGCTGACGAGAAAGCAATCTGTCTGCTACTGACGACAAGCGCCAGAAAATTATCTTCGCCAGAATTTTTCTATCGACATTGAGAAGGCTAATGGGGCGCCAATTCTCAATCATCGAGGGATCCTTGCCTTTTGACAACAGAATCACAGCAGATTGTCTCATGGAGGGAGGGAGCGAACCCTCTTGCAGGCAGCCATTAAATACCTCCACAAGATAAGGTACCAAGCTGGATTTGAAAGTCTTATAAAATTCAGCTGTCAATCCGTCTGGCCCAGGTGTTTTCTTAATAGCCAGACCATCTATAGCTTTGACTACCTCTTCTGCTGTGATTTCCCCCGTCAAACTTGCCAGCGGAATGTTATTTCCCAGACCTGGTGTAGAATCCAGAAAACTTGACATCTTTGCCCGATCGAGGTACTTCTCCCCAGAAGATCCACATAAAAAGACCTTGAGACCTCCAGGATCCCTGACCTGGATTTCGTCAAAGAGCCCGTACTATCCCTTAGCCCAATAACCGTCTTAACTGCTGCGCTTTGTTTGCAGTTCTGATAAGGGTCGGGCGAGTGATATTTCCCGTAGTCCCTTTCCAGAACCAAAGAAGCGTGCCGATCATACTGATACTTCCTAAGGAGAAGTTTTACCTCAGAGATTGCCCCTGAATCTCCACCACTCGATACAAGGCGATCAAGTTTTCTCCGCAGCTGCTGGTAGGCAATGTACCTACCAAGCTGTTTCCTTTTTCCTATGGCCTTGAAAAACTCACTAATCCGGCTTTTGGCAAGCTCCCACCACTCCGACTTACTGCTGCAGAAATCCAGGATAATTACCTGAGCCTGAAAAAAATCCTCAAAAGATTGTCTTACCTCCTCGTCATCCAGCAGAGCCGAATTCATCCTCCAAATACCCTTTCCTTTAGGTGGCATATCTGAAGCATTGAGAATAACAGACAGCATAAGGTGATCAGAGAACTCCACCATACGACACTCAGGAGCCGAAAAGGCAGAGTCCCCCTTAAAAAAAAAACGGTCTATCCTGCTCTCACAACTGCCTCGCTTAAATGTGTACCCCGTGCTGTCTGGGCAACGCTTAATATGCGCATCTTCCAGACCTGCTTCCCTGGCTATCGAATTAAGAAAGACGCTATCATATCTCAGGCTGTCAGTGGAGCCTTTCCTGTCTTTGGGCCTAGTAACGGTGTTAAAATCACCTCCAAAGACAACTTGCCGAGATGTAAAAAGGAAAGGCTTAATCTTTGTAAAGAGGCATTTCCTCTCCCATCTAGTTTGTGGTCCATAAATATTTACTAAACGTAGATCATGCCCCTTCACAGAGACGTCCAAGACCATACACCTTCCAATCTCTACCTCGATAACCCGCCGACACGTTACCATGCCAGTAAAAAGTACTGCAACTCCGCTGTAAGGCTCGGCCGCAAGAGACCAGAAGGAGGGCCCACGCCTCCACTCCCTCTTTGCCAGGTGGACATCGGCAAGGCTATTTAGCCGGGTCTCTTGCAAAAATAAAACATCAGCATCCATCTCGCTGAGCAAAAATAAGGCCATGTTACGAGCCCCTACAGATTTTATGCTGGCAACATTAATGGTTGCCACCTTTATCGGAGTGGGAACTGCCATCAGGATGATTGAGGTAGGCGTTTCTTAGCCTGAGCTCCCTCCCCCTTTACTGGAGACCTTGACCTCTTTAGGGAGCACTCTACCTCATCCTCCTCCATCTGAGATACGGAATTAGAAGACTCCTTCTCCCCCTCAGATAAGGACCCAAACTTGTTTCCCAGAGGTAGATCATCTACCTCTAAAGATGAAACCGAGGAGGCAGAGGTCAGGACTACCTTATTCCTCCTTCTGCCCACCTTGGTCCACTCTCCCTCCTCCCCTGAAACATCACCCTGAAAGGCCTCATCTACATCATTAGCAGTGGCAACTTCCCCCTTCTTCCCCTTAGAACCTCCACTAGAGGTCTTACGTTGCCTCAGGGAAGGCCCAGGTGAAGCTGCCACCTCAGATCGGCATGAATCTGCCCCTTTGGCAGCCTCAGCCAATCTGGATGACTTATTTACACCTGGAACACTGGGCACCTGAAACACTGGGGAAGAACACACAACAGAAGTAGACACTGATACAGTAGGGAGCACAGACTGGGGAGCAGACACAAGAGGGGTCTCACCTTCAGATTGGGAAACTGACACCTGGGGGGGGCCCTCAGGACTAGCTGAAACAGCTCCACCAACCCCTTGCTGCCCCCCACGTTCCTCCTCCTCCATCCTCAGCAGTTCTTCCACCACCTCTGGCTGATTATGGAGGGCTTCAGGGCAAAGGCTATAGGGGTGACCTAACTTGTTACAAAGATTACAACGAATACTATTGCAGTCCTTTGCAACATGCCCTGAGCCCTGACAGAGGGAACATTTCTGCGCAGAACATGAGCTTGAAAAATGGCCCTTTTCACCACAGCAATGACAAAGCTTTGGTTGCCCTGCATAAAATGTAATAATCCTGTCACGACCTATAAAGGCAGACGAAGGGATGTGCTTAACAACATTACCCGTGACATGTAGTTTTAATAACACTGTCCATCCTCCTGTCCATATCCCCCTGTCATCTACAACTTTCCTCAAGGGGGCTTGGACATCCGCATATCTCCTCAACCACACCACCAGATCCGCAGCAGGAATGGACTCGTTACGCACTAGAATGGTGACGTTCTTGTATAATGGCTGGCGGGAGACTACTTTAGGTGACAAACCTGCCCATCTTGGGGACTCCTTATACCTCTCCCAAAAGACATCTAAACCTTCCGCCTTGACAAAGGAGAGGTCATATTCATATGACCCAACTGGGCTGATAAGGGCAAAAATCTCCTCTGCTTTAAAACCCATCCCCAGAATACGGTCCACCACATCTCTCCTATTTGGGGGGGGCCTTCTCCAGTCCACCTCAATTGGACCACATTGCGGCATTTAAAGGAGCTACCAGATGGTGACAGATTGGCCTGACCTTCACTCACATTACTCCCAGTGACCGCAGAATAACTGGTCCTACTCACCCCGGGGACAGGTGCAGCCAGTGCTGCAGCATGGGAAATAACTGCACTCCTTGCAACATCAGGCACATCACTTTTAGTAACAGACCCTTCTTTAGATAAAGTAGTAACAACATTATTGTCAGGAACAGATGGAGCAGAGACTTCTGACACAGAAATGTCATTTACATTACCCTTGGTAATTCTTACTTCATTACCAGCAGTAGAGATGTCTTTGTCAGCACTCTTCTCAGCAGAGTCTGCACTGGCTGGCTGTACACAGGTTTAAGTCTCAGCCAGGAGATGAGCTTGCTCTCCGCTGCCCTCTACTGCACCATCCATAGGAACTACACCTCCATTACATTGTACAGGCAAGTCATGACCAAAAACTTCTTTTTCTGTCACCCGATGTTTCAAAGGTTTTGGGGGGACATCATCAACCTCTTCTTCATCCTCAGATGATCCAGACACTTCAAACTTGCGACCATGCAAAGGTGATTCCATTTCTGATATGAAGTTCAGCATACCTGCTCCCTCCACAGGCTCAGATGGATCATCTTGCTCCATGGCCTCCTGCTGCGGTGGTAAGGGCACAGAACTTCCTTGGCCCGATGACATACTGCCAGTCAAAACACCTGACTGCTGATCACCCGCAGCCTGTGTGCCAGAGCTTTCTCCACTTTCTGCAGGCATACTGATAGTTGGCTCGGGATGCAAAGATTTTCCAGCGTGCTGGCCAAAAACACAATCCGAGCCCACAGAAACTTTTTTGCTTTGCACTGACCTTTGCTTCACGCACTCTGATGATGCCTGCCCTCCACTGGCCTCTATGGCCCCTCTGCGCATTGCACGGAAGCGATCATCATTGCCATACTTCTCCTTGAAAGCACCGCTGGTTTCTTTCAATGCAGCCACCAGCAGACTCTGCTTTTCCACTTTGGCCTCCAAAGCCATTAACTCAGGCCGCATCTGTTTCCTCTTAGAACTGTGAAGCCGGTCACTTGCAATTTTTTTATGCTTGAAGTCAAACTTCAACTTCGCCAGTACTTCTTCCTCCTTAGCGATTCTCGCAATCCTAGCACAAACCTTCTTTCTGTAGGTTGCCAGGCTTTCACCTTTAGCTGGGCCATTTCCCAGGTCCTCAAACACTGGTATGGGAGGACCAGTACTCTGGCCATCCGGGGGATCCTCCCCTGGGTCCACCCCAGGTTCCTGCATCCACCCTGGGTATAGGGAGTAATCAAGCTCCCTGGATCAGTAGGCCTCACTGGAGCTCAGGAGATCAGTAGTAGTGCAGCCACACCCTTTGCAGCTGTAACAGCTTCAACTCTTCTGGGAAGGCTGTCCACAAGGTTTAGGAGTGTGTCTATGGGAATGTTTGACCATTCTTCCAGAAGCACATTTGTGAGGTCAGGCACTGATGTTGGATGAGAAGGCCTGGCTCACAGTCTCCACTTTAATGTGCAGGCCAGTCAAGTTCCTCCAAACTTGCTCATCCATGTCTTTATGGACCATGTTTTGTGCACTGGTCCAAATCATTTGGTGGAGGGGGGATTATGTTGTGGGGTTGTTTTTCAGGGGTTGAGCTTGGCGTCAGCATACCAAGACAATTTCATTCTCCCAACTTTGTGGGAACAGTTTGGGGATGGCCCCTTCCTGTTCCATAACAACATGGACTTAGCAAGGGTGGTTGAAAATTAACTTCAAGTGTAAAAATCCACATTATAATAGTAACTAAAACATATAAAATTAAGTGTAACACAAATAATAAAAATCCCAAAGTGCTATAATGGTGGAAACCTCCCATCTAAAAAGTTGTTGCACTTGAAGTTAATCTGTATGGCAAATATCTATAGGAGGGGTTTCCACCATCCCTGCTAAGTTTCATTTTTTATGTCTTTTTTTTTTAGTTTGTGTATTATATGTGACATTACATATCACAGAGACCGGTATTGTGGTAATATTGAAGTTTATTGAGATTTCCATACATTAAAGGGTTCCACCATTATGTGTTAAGTTATTGATTAGTAAGTTAGTGCTACATTTTTATTTTTTTGTGGTGTGGGAACACATATCAGTGCTTAGCAGCAAGCCTTTTACTGACACTTTTTTAATTTACCTCCAATAGTTTATTGTAAATAGTAGTGTGGTGATTACCTATTATACTAAAGATCGGCATGTGCCATTAATAAATAACGGATTTCAGTTGTGCCCCACCAGGCCAGCTCCCCCATGGACAATGTGCCTGTCTGCGGAGATCAACTCCACATTCCTGCACTCAGTGCACTGATGGGCACTGACAGGCAGCACTGATGGGCACTGACAGGCAGCACTGATGGGAGCTGATTTGCAGCACTGATAGGCAGCACTCATGGGCACTGGTAGGCAGCACTGATGGCCACTGATAGGCGGCACTGGTTGGGAGCACTGATGGGCACTGATTGGCACTGATAGGTGGCACTGATTGGCAGAACTGATGGCCACTGATTGGCAGCACTGATGGCCCATGATAGGAGGAACTGGTTGGCAGCACTGATGGGCACTGATAGGTACTGCTTGGTGCCACTGATTGGCACTAATTGGCAGTACTGATTGACACTGATAGGCAGCCCTGATGGGCAGGACTGATAGGCAGAAACTGATGGGCCCTGATTGACACAGATAGGTGGCACTGATTGGCAGCATTTAGTGGCACTGATTGGCAGCACTGATGGGCACTAATTGGCAGCACTGATGGCCACTGATAGGCGGCACTGGTTGGGAGCACTGATGGGAACTGCTTCGTGGCACGGATTGGAACTAATTTGCAGCACTGATTGGCACCACTGATGGGCGGCACAAATAGGCAGCACTGATGGGCCCTGATTGGCACAGATAGGTGGCACTGATTGGCGGCATTTAGTGGCACTGATTGGCAGCACTGGGCACTAATTGGCAGCACTGATGGGCACTGATAGGTGGCACTGATGGGCATTGATAGGCAGCACTGATGAGCTGCACTGATAGGCATCACTGATGGCCACTGATTGGCACTGATAGGCAGCACTGATTGGAATCCCTGATGGGCAGCACTGATTGGCACTGTAGGTGGCATTTGTTGGCACTGATACGCAGCACTGATGGGCACTGATAAATGGCATTGGTTGGCACTGATAGGTGGTATTGATGGGCCCTGATTGGCACTGATAGGAAACACTGATGGGCACTGATAAGCAGCACTGATGGGCTCTGATAGGTGGCACTGATTGGAAGCACTGATTGGCACTGATTGGCACTGATGGGCACTGATAGGTGGCACTGATTGGAAGCACTGATTGGCACTGATAGGCAGCACTGATGGGTGGAATTGGTTGTCACTGATTGGCAGCACTGATGACCACTGATAGGCAGCACTAATGGCCACTGATTGGCACTGATAGGCAGCACTGATTGGAAGAACTGATGGGCACTGTAGGTGGCATTTGTTGGCACTGATAGGCAGCACTGATAGGCACTGATTAATGGAATTGATTGGCACTGATTGGAAGCACTGATTGGCACTGATAGGTTGCACTGATAGGCAGCACTGATAGGTGGAATTGGTTGTCACTGATTGGCAGCACTGATTGGTAATGATAGGTGGCATTGGTTTGCACTGATTGGCACTGACAGGTGGCATTGATTGGCCCTGACTGGTGGCACTGATGGGCACTGATAGGTGGCATTGGTTGGCACTAATTGGCACTGACAGGTGGCACTGATGGGCACTACTTGGCACTGACAGGTAGCACAGATGGGCACTGACAGGTGGTACAGATGGACACTAGCACTGACAGGTGGCATTAATTGCCACTGATTTGCACTGAAAGGTGGCACTGATGGACACTGGCACTGACAGGTGGCACTGACAGGTGGCACAGATGGGCACTAGCACTGACAGGTGGCACAGATGGGCACTAGCACTGGCAGGTGGCACTGATAGGTGGCATTGGTTGGCAATGATTGGCACTGACAGGTGGCAAAGATGGGCACTGACAGGTGAAGCTGAATATGCACTGAGCTAGGAGAGGGCAGGGGGAGTTTCACACTGAGCAGTCAGCAAGGCATGTATGAGCCGCTCAGTGCGTGAAATTGTTATGTAATGTAATTGCTTGCAGAGAGAGCGAGGAGCAGTTAAAATCGGCAGTGATTTCGGGAGTGGGCGGGACCAAACAGCTACCAAACATAAGCCAATGGAATAGGGACTGGGCGGCTGCTCCGTGAATGTGGCTCCGTCCCCTTTCTATCAGCTATCAAACACCAGCCAATGATTGGGCTGCTTTAAAAGGGGGCGGAGCCACATACACTGAACAGCCCCCCCAGCCTTTATCTCGATGGCTGGTGTTTAATACCTGATAGAAAGGGGACGAAGACACAAACACGGAGAAGCCCGCCCAGCCCCTATTCCGTTGGCTTGTGTTTGGTAGCTGTTTGGTCCCGCCCACCCCCGACATCTTCCTCTGAGAACTGACAGATTGTCTCTGCAAGCAGTGACATTACATTACAGTTTCACACACTGAGCGGCTATTACAAGTCTCCATGACTGCTCAATGTGAAACAGGCAGCTGCTATACACTCTCTTGCAGCATATTACAGCAGATCTTGGGACATACAATAGGGTGTGCCCAGGCACACCCGGCACACACTGTGGGCACGCCTATGGTCGTTATCATGTTGGAATACTGCCCTGCGGCCCAGTCTCAAAAGGGAGGGGATCATGCTCTGCTTCAGTATGTCACAGTACATGTTGGCATTCATGGTTCCCTTAATGAACTGTAGCTTCCCAGTGCTGGCAATAATCATGCAGCCCCAGACCGTGACACTCCCACCACCATGCTTGACTGTAGGCAAGACACACTTGTCTTTGTACTTCTCACCTGGTTGCCGCCACACACGCTTGACACCATCTGAACCAAATACGTTTATCTTGGTCTCATCAGATCACAGGACATGGTTCCAGTAATCCATGTCCTTAGTCTGCTTGTCTTCAGCAAACTGTATGGTCTGAGCACTGGCAGGCTGACCCCCCACCCCTTCAACCTCTGCAGCAATGCTGCCAAAACTCATACGTCTGTAGCGATACCCCCAGACTAAGGGAGCCGCTGGTTTGCTTTTAAGCCCTGTACACAGCACAGCCAACCCCCGACAATCTACTCAGCTCTTCTCTGGCACAGCTAGTCTAGGGTGGAATTTCTATATAGCTCTATAACAGTTTATGCACAATCCCACAATACCTTTCTTCTAGTGAAAAGATATATATATACCAGTTTTGAGAAAATGTAAAAGGTTTACTTGTAGATAAAAGGGGTTAACAATCAATATTACATATAACGCATGCATGCAGAGCCCTGCATTAATACTAACAGTAGTTAATTATAGTGTGCAATTAGTTCTAACACACACTAACATATAGCTTGAGTCCCCGTTAGCAATATGGCACTCAACAGTACTATCAACTCCCAGTCAGGCCTGACTCAAGTAAAACTCAGTCTCTAGAGAAGGAATCTTCGCATGCCAGATGATCGATGGTGCACATACAGGAACAATATTTGTAATCCAACAAGGTATAAGGTAGTAGAACAACTCCCCGGAGACTATGTGACTCAGTCCTCCAACTAGTCTCCTAACAGGAAAAGGGAAATATAATCCGATGGGCCAAGGCAGTCTATAGGCCTAATAAAGTACTTGATTATAGCTGTGAGCAGGTGCTCTCTCACACCTCCGGACACGATCCCAGTCCGGGACTCCCACCGCTGTGTCTTCACACACACAGGATCTGCCGCCGCCTGATCTCCGGTTCACTGATGTCCCTCAAGCAGATAGATGTCTGTCGCCGGACAGGCTCCGCAGCTAGGTGGAAGGCTCTCTGGAAGTGCGCAAGGCCCAGGCCTCGGGCCTTGCACTCGCAGCAGGTCCGCACAGGAAGTCCTCTTGCCAGCCGAACGGTGTCCAAAGAGGCCGGGCTTAGCCTCGCCCTCCCCTTTTATACCCCACCCATGAGTCTCTGCGGCAGCCCAATGCACCCTGGGTGCCAAGCGGGGTTCTGGGTAACGTAGTCCGTGGGGCCTCAACGGAGACCCCGCTACACACTCCCCCCACTTAAACTCTTTGGTCCCCAAAGATAATTGTCAACAAACACTACGCACAACATTAGACAAAGTTGCGTATGATGTCGGCAGAGGAAGTTCCCACCAAAAATGAGAGGGTGAACTTCCTCACCCGCAGGTCACACTATCATAAGTGGCCTGCCTAACTGTGCCAGGGGGTGAGTTGGAGTTGCCCTCCACCAAATGAACAATGGAGGGATCAGGGCTTTCTGCACTCCTCCTGGCAGTTGCCACCGTATCCTCCGAGCTCCTCCCCATTTGTGGGTAAGTCAGCCTTCTGGGAGGCCTTATGGCCCTTTTCACCCTTCTCTCTCTTGGGATTTCTGGCTCCAACACTGTAGGTTCCTCTTCCGGAACAGACATGTCAGCTTCCACTGTTTCTGAAATATTTAACTCAGGAACAGGAGGATTCACAGAACATCTTGGATCCTCCTCTTGGAGCGAGTCAAGGGCATCTTCCCATGAGTCTGATAGAGGGCTGGACGGGATAAATTCAGTAGCTTCTGCATTCAGTGTACTGTCTATGGTGTCTTCCAAAGGTGGGAGATCTATAGCAGAAGTCACTGGGGCCTGGGAAGGCCATAGCCATCCCAACTCTTCCCTTTCCTCCTCACTAGGCTCAGAGACATCTGTTTCTTCAGACCGGGATGTCAGAGACCGGGTATTTGGCCCAGGAGTATCCAGGATGGACGTTGGCTCAGAGGAATCCTTCACAGGGGGTATCCGGACTGCTTCGGCAAGTGGAAGTATGTGGTTCCGGTACCAAGTCTTCAAAGGCCTCACCTTTCCCTCTGGCTTCAGCTGATAGACTGGTAGGTCAGGTAACTTCTTACAAATAACATATGGCTCCGGTCTCCATCTGTCTGCAAGCTTGTGCTTCCCAGGGACTCCCAAGTTTCGTAACAACACTCTGTCCCCTGGTTGCAGATCCTGAATTCGGACCTTCAGGTCGAAGTTTCTCTTGTTGCGGGCTCCCCTTTGATTGGAAGCCGCTTGGGCCTGCTCATAGGCCATCTGTAAACTGTGTCTCAGCCGGTCCACATAGCCCTTATGAGAAGTGGCTGAGGAATGGTCTATGGAAGTGCCAAAGACCAGGTCTACAGGTAGTCTTGCTTCTCTCCCAAACATGAGTCGGTAGGGAGAGTACCCTGTAGCATCACTTGTTGTGCTGTTGTAAGCATGCACAATTGCTGCTATGTGCCTGCTCCAATGCTGCTTCTTTTCACTTTCTAGAGTTCCCAGCATGTTGAGTAGGGTTCAGTTGAACCTTTCCGGCTGGGCATCCCATTGTGGATGGTAGGGAGTGGTTCGGGTCTTCTTGATCCCTAAGGAGTCCAAGAGCTTCCGGATCAGTCGACTTTCAAACTCCCTCCCTTGATCCGAGTGGAGTCGCTGTGGTAGCCCATAGTGCACAAAGTATTTCTCCATGAGTACCTTGGCCACTGTGGAAGCCTTCTGGTCTTTGGTTGGGAAGGCCTGGGCATACCGGGTGAAATGATTGGTTATCACCAGAACATTTCCTAGTCCACTCAAATCGGGCTCGAGGCAGAGGAAATCAATGCATACCAAATCCATTGTGCCTTGACTCTGTAGGTGGCCCATTGGGGCAGCTTGATGGGGTAGAGTTTTCCGCTGAATGCAGCGTGCGCATGAATGGCAGTATTCTTCTACTTCAGCCCTCATACAGGGCCAATAGAACCGACTTCTGACAAGTTGGAAGGTCCTCTTAGCTCCTAAATGACCATGATGGTCGTGTAAGGTGGCCAAGACTGTCCCTCGGTGCTTCTCAGGCAAGAACAATTGCCATTTGTCTTCCAGGTCATCAGAGGGGCCCCTTCGGTAGACCACCCCTTGATGCACTTGCAACCTGTCCCACTCTTTCCGCAGCAGGCGAGCTTCCTTTGAAGGGTGATGCAAGAGCCTATCTGGATCCTGACTCTCCAGGGCCACGAGGGCCAATTTCCCCAAAGGGTCTTCCTTTTGATCACACCTCAATTCTTTTTTTGACAGCTTGGGTAAATCATCTTCCTCTATTTGAGTTACTCCACATTATTGCTTGGGGACCCCCACTACAGTGACCCCTATCTCTTCCGCTCTGGACCCCCCACTGGCTTGGAGTTCAGCCCCTTGACAGAGGGCCCGCACCCCCTCCGGTGCCACCTGGGTCCAGTCTTCTGTGCGGCTAGTGGGAGCATGAGACCTTCTAGACAGGGCATCCGCATCTCGATTCCCAGCCCCAGGTCTGTATTTCAGGCTGAAGTTGAATCCAGACAGGGCAGCCAGCCATCGATGGCCCATGGCATCCAGTTTTGCTGTGGTGAAAAGATAAGTAAGGGGATTGTTGTCAGTTTTCACAGTGAATTCTGCCCCATACAGATAGTCCTTAAGCTTATCAACTACAGCTCACTTGAGAGCCAGGAACTCCAACTTGTGAGTGGGGTAGTTTTTTTCAGATGGGGTCAAACTTCTGCTCACATATGCGACAGGTCGCAGTTGCCCTTCATGCTCCTGGTAGAGCACTCCTTCCAGACCGTCATGACTAGCATCTACATGGAGCTCATAAGGTTTCCTTGCGTCTGCGTAGGCCAAGACAGGGGCAGTGGTTAAGCTCTTCTTCAGCATGTGGAAGGCCTCTTCGCATTTTCCATTCCACTGGTCTTCGACTGACTCTCCCGGATTCCTGGGACCCGAGTCATCCTCTTCCCCTTCTGTCTTCAAGAGTCTGGCAATCCGTGCAAACCCCTCTACGAATCTCCTATAGTAGGAGCAGAACCCCAAAAAGGACCTGAGTTCTGTCACCGTGGTGGGCCGGGGCCAGGAGGTAACTGCCTCCAGCTTCCCGGGGTCTGTGGCAACCCCTTCTTCAGACACTATGTGCCCTAGATAGTTGACTGATGACTGGTAGAACTGACATTTCTCTGGCGAAAGCTTGAGTCCCTCTTCGCTAAGCCTTCTTAGGACTTTTTCCAGTCTTTCCTCATGTTCTTCTAGAGTCTTCCCAAAGACAATGATGTCATCCAAGTACACGAGAACTTCGATGAAGTTCATGTCTCCTACGGTTTTCTCCATGAGGCGTTGAAAGGTGGCAGGGGCTCCAGACAGACCTTGGGGCATCCGGTCAAATTCAAAAAATCCCACAGGGGTTATGAAGGCTGTCTTCTCCTTGTCTTCCGGATGCATAGGGTTCTGATAGTATCCACTCTTCAGGTCCATAACGCTGAACCACCTGGTTCCAGACAAACTCTGTAAGGCATCCTCTATCCTCGGGGTGGTATACTGGTCGGGTATCGTCCTCCGGTTGAGAGTCCTGTAGTCTATACACAACCTCAACGACCCATTCTTCTTCCGGAGAGGCATAGGGACTCCTAGATTCCCGGATAACACTGGTTCGCTTGAGCTCGGCGAGCTGTTCTCTCAGGTCTTCAAGGTCGGCTAGAGGAACTCGCCTGACCCTCTCCCTATAAGGCTTGTCTTCCTGGAGGCGGATTCGATGGGTGGCACTCTTTGCACACCCTACGTCGAACTCATCTTTAGAGAAGATCTTCCTCCATCTGGTCAACTGGGCCTTTGCCCTCTCTTTCCAGGCCTTTGGCAGGTTCGGGTTCTCCATGCAGAGCTTCTCCCAAACAGTCCTGTCTGCCTCTGTCTTCTCCACATCTGATAAGACAATTGGGGCAGCAGGGCTCACCTGACCCAGCAGCATCCTGGCGGGGATCTCAATAGGAACACCTGTGGTGTTCCTGATGCTCACCGGCACCTTACAGTGTGCCTTCTTCAGAGCTCTCAGCGGAACCATCTCTGGGATCACTTCTAAGCCTAGAGTATTCTTCCCGAGGGTCTGGTTCCAACATGACAAAGGGGCCGGGTTGCTCCCAAGTAAGCTTCACAGTGGCCCTGAGACAGGTTACCTCAATGGGCTGCAACACTATTCCCTTCTTCTCCAGTCTCCAGACTTTACCCACCCCCTCTTCTGGGGCCTTGTGTTCTAAGACCAGTCGCTGATAGGCGGTCTTCAACATCGGGTGTATTCTGGTGACCGTAGGGTTCTTTCCTCCTGCCAATGGGGCCAGAAGCCTCCGGACCAGGTCCATATTTGTCCCTATTATTAAGGAGCTCTTCCTGGCTCCAGGCGGTCGGGTCACACCACTGCCAGGGTATCAAACACTTCAGCCTTCCTGGCTACTGAGGGGTCGAAGGTCAGTTTAATGGGCAAGTAACCATCGTAGGGGAAACTCTGTGTTCCGATTCCCCATATTTCCAGATCTTCAATTCTCTGGATGGGCAAGTGACTCAGATGTCTATCATAAAAGTCCCAGTATAACAGAGTCACCTGTGCTCCAGTGTCTAAGATGGCTCTCGTGTAGACTCCCTCCAATTGAATAAGCACTACAGGGGAGGGGCCTATCAGTTCTTCTGGATAAGACTTCAAAGGGGTCTCTTTCTGTTGATCCCTATTTATTTTTTTGGTCCTCTTCTTCTTGTGTTTGGTTGTTGGCTTTAGTCCCTCTTGGGCTCGGTATGCATTGATCTCCCTCCTGTTTATGTGTATATTCCCGCTGAGGGACATTATTTCTCTTTTTAGGTGTGTATTCTCGCTGAGGAGCACTGTTCTTCTTCTGAGGGGGTCTACTCCTTTTTCTACTGGGCTTCTCATTCAGTTTGGGTACAGTGGAGCTCACTGGAGATGATAGGCACCCGGTTGACTCCTTCACCGGGGCCCTCTGAAGTTTTCTGCCGGCTTGCGATTATTTATCATCTTTTTCTTGGGACTCGAACATACTTTCGCAATATGGCCAACTCCTCCACAGTTAAAACAGACCACATCCCCCCAGTCTTGTAGGGAAGCGGGTGCTGAGGTGTCTGCGAACAACTCCTTCTTCGGTCCATTATTCTCTACGACCCTTGGATCCTTTGCCATCAAAGAGGTCAGCATCTCCAACACCTGAGACATTTGTGACTTCAGGGTGTCTACTTCTGGGTCTCTTTCAGGGGTCATGGCTGATCTGACCATTACCGGTACAACAGGGGTATGTGCCTTGATCGCTTGCTGATCCTTTTGCAGGGCCTCCTCATCTCTAATGATCTTTACCAGATCAGGATAATTTAGCGACATACCTCCTCCAGAGGTTTTCAAGTGGAGTCAGACTGGATCAGAGCATAGCACTCCCTTTAATATCTGCTTCATCCTTGCCGCATCTATAGCTTGGGGTACCATCCCTTTTTTTAACACGATTTGACAAAGCATTTTGTTCAGTCTTCTTACATACTCTGACAGCTTTTCTCCTGGCTGCTGAAAGGTGTGTTCGAACTGATACACCAGTTCCGTTACTTTTTCTAACTGACCGAACTCCTCTTGTAGCATGGCTAAACAGTCATAAGCTGTGCAGGCAGCATTCCCAAACCGGAGACTTTTTACACTGGCCTCTACGCGTACCGTATTTGTTTGCTGACACTTTGTGAGCAGATCTCCCAAAGCATTTTAAAGTTCTGGCCCTATGGCTGTAATGGGTGTCACCGGAGGTGTCATCCTTCTCTGCCTCTCTGATGCATAGGGTATCCCTGGCGGTGATCCCATTGAGGATGGCGGAGGTGACTCCGCCTTCACAGTTATTGCGTGCGCCAGACCATAAGTTTTGTTATCCAGCGACTGCACACTTTGTCCTTTAAGGTTCCCCGGTACTCCATTCATCCACTCTATAAGTGCATACTGAAACGAGGTGTCTGGGGCTGATTTCAGGTCTATCACCCTTGGTATATTATTTGGGGATAGCGACACTGCAAGTCGCTCTGCCGCGTTCACTGACCATTCTTCTCCCGGGAGACTAATGACCACTGACGTGTCTGGGTTTGTCCTGGCTGCTTCGCACCACGCTTTCACTTCTAGCGGATCCATGCCAGTACTTTAGGCGTATCTGCTTGCCATATACAGGATCCCGGACGAGCCCCCACGTGTAGCGATACCCCCAGATTAAGGGAGCCGCCGGTTTACTTTTGGGCCCTGTACACAGCACAGCCAACCCCCCGGCAATCTACTCAGCCCTTCTCTGGCACAGCTAGTCTAGGGGTGGAATTTCTATATAGCTCTATAACAGTTTATGCACAATCCCACAATACCTTTCTTCTAGTGATAAGATATATATATATATATAGACTCCAATACCAGTTTTGAGAAAATGTAAAAGGTTTACTTGTAGATAAAAGGGGCTAACAATCAATATTACATATAATGCATGCATGCAGAGCCCTGCAGTAATACTAACAGTAGTTAATTATAGTGCGCAATTAGTTCTAACACACACTAACATATAGCTTGTGTCCCCGTTAGCAATATGGCACTCAACAGTACTATCAACTCCCAGTCAGGCCTGACTCAAGTAAAACTCAGTCTCTAGAGAAGGAATCTTCGCATTCCAGATGATCGATGGTGCACATACAGGAACAATATTTGTAATCCAACAAGGTATAAGGTAGTAGAACAACTCCCCGGAGACTATGTGACTCAGTCCTCCAACTAGTCTCCTGACAGGAAAAGGGAAATATAACCCGATGGGCCAAGGCAGTCTATAGGCCTAATAAAGTACTTGATTATAGCTGTGAGCAGGTGCTCTCTCACTGTCAAGTCTCTGGTGTGAGGCCGGATTGCTGAGAGGGCGCCCCTTGTGCACTGCACCCCTGGAGATGAGACAAGGAAGGGCGGGGCCCAAAGGTGCACGGATTGCCGGTACTGCTGCTGACTGGGCCGGTGCAGGCAGAAGGTAGCTGGGGTGCGCTGGGAGAACGGATTTGGTAGACGTGCAAGGGAAGGTTCTGGTGTGGAGCAGTAGGTAAACCACGAACAGAGTCTAGAGCCAGGCCGAGGGTCAAACACAGGAATCAGTCCGAGGGTATTTACAGGAACAAGCCGGGTCATGCACGGGAGCAGAAGATAATGGAGTAGTCAGCCAAGCCGGGGTCAGATACGAGGAGACAGGCAGAGTCACAGGTCCAGGTACAAGCCAAGGGTCAAGCCGGGGATTCAGGATAAACAGGATACAGGAGACACAGGAGATACAGGAAGCTGATGATAATCCAGCAACCTGTGTGCGCCAGTGACAGGTTTAAATAGGTCGGGGAGCACGCCCACGTCTGTGTGCGCCCGTGCACGCCGCGGCGCATCTGCGTGCGCCTGTGCGCGCCATGGCGCATCTGCGTGCGCCCATGCGCAAAGGAGTGAGTCTGGCGTGGCCATGATGAACACTGGCAGGAATGCCAATAACTCGGCCATTTCCCTGACAGTGCCCCCCCCAAGGGGCAGTCTCCGGATGCCCAACCGAGCCCATCTTTCAGGGTAACGGGCTTGAAACCTCTGCAAAAGTCTAGGGGCGTGTATTTTGCCTTCGGGTTCCCAGGAATTCTCTTCTACTGGGTAACCTTTCCATTTTATGAGAAATTGAATGGTCCTACCTCTCCTACGACAGTCCAGGATGGCTTCTACCTCGAACTCAGTTTCATCTCCCACAGCGACTGGAGGCGGAGGAACTTCTCTTCTTCCTGGAAATGGACTAGAGATAACAGGTTTAAGCAAAGAGACATGGAAAACCGGGTGGATTCTGTAGGAGCTAGGTAGCGCCAGTTCAAAAGCTACTGGATTAATTTCTCGTCTGATCTTAAATGGACTGATAAATCTGGGTCCCAACTTCCGGGAGGGACAAGAAAGCTTGAGATTCGCTGAAGAAAGCCATACTTCGTCACCAACTTTAAAGGCAGGGTTCTCTCTCCTTCTCTTGTCAAACTGTTTTTTATAATTTTCCTGGGCTCTTTGCATAGTTAGCTGGAGAGTCCGATAGTTAGTCTGGATGGAATTTATCCTGTCTTGAACCGCTGGGACTGAGGCCTCTGGAATGACATTAGGCAAAAATGAGGGGTGGAACCCATAATTTCGCCCAAAAGGGTGATTGATTGGTGGAAGTATGTACAGAATTATTGTATGCGAACTCTGCGCACGGGAGCAACGAAATCCAATCATCCTGGGAGAAGGAGCAGAAACAGTGTAAGTATTGTTCTACAGTCTGATTTCTTCTTTCGGTTTGACCATTGCTCTGGGGTTGATAGGCCGAAGATAGACACAGCTCGATTGACAGCATCTTACAGAGTTCTCTCCAGAATCGGAAGGTGAATTGTGCCCCTCTATCGGACACAATATTATCGGGAAGGCCATGGAGTCTGACTATTTCTTTTATAAAAATTTTTGCCGTGTCTACAGCAGATGGTGTGCCCATCATGGGCAAAAAGTGGGCCATTTTGGACAAACGGTCCACTACTACTAAGATAGTTGTGAACTCGTCAGAAGGAGGCAATTCTACAATAAAGTCCATTGATATTTTCTTCCATGGTTGTTCTGGTACCGGCAGTGGTCGTAACAGACCCCAGGAACTAACGTTGGACCCCTTGTTTCGTTGGCAGGTGGTGCAGGAGCTAACATATTCCCGGCAGTCTGATTTCAGAGTAGGCCACCAAAATGAACGTTGGATGAGATTCATTGTTTTCCGTACCCCGAAGTGGCCAGCAAGTTGGTGGTCATGAAATGTCTTTAGGACCTGGATTCTGGCTGGTCGTGGAACAAAGACTTTATCCTGATACCAAAGGTAACCCCCCTGACTTCTTAAAGAGGATGCCTCTGGTTCCGGGCATTGGATGGATGCCTGTTCAAGTGAGGCCCTTAGATCAGGTTGGATCATGAGGAAGTTCTGTGGTGATAGGATTGTGCTGGGAGCTGTTTCCTCGGGGGTATCGGGAAACATCCGGGACAGGGCATCAGCTTTTCCGTTTTTGAAATCAGGGCGGTATGTGATGTGAAAATTGAATCTTGAGAAAAACAAGGCCCAGCGAGCTTGTCGGGGTCTCAGGCGTTTGGCAGTGCGAAGGTACTCCAAGTTCCTGTGATCTGTGAATATCATAACAGGGTGAGAGGCCCCTTCGAGAAGATATCTCCACTCCTCTAAGGCTGTTTTAATGGCCAACAGTTCACGGTCACCTACATCGTAGTTCTTCTCTGGCTGGCTCATTTTCCGAGAGGAGAAAGCCACGGGGTGAAGCAACGACTTAGGCCCCTGGCGTTGCGAAAGTACTGCCCCTGTGGCTACTTCTGAGGCATCGACCTCCAAGATGTAGGGCAGGGCAGGATCAGGATGTTTTAGGATGGAAGCTGAGGTGAACAGAGACTTTAGTTCTTCAAAAGCGGATTGCGCTTCTGGGGACCACTGGAACCGGGTGTGTAGGCGGGTGACTTGGGTGATAGGTGAAATGATGGAAGAAAAGTTCCTTATGAACCTTCTATAGAAATTTGCGAAGCCTACAAATCTCTGCACCCCCTTTTTGTCTGACGGAGTTGGCCAATCCAGGACTGCTTGTACCTTTTGTGGATCCATAGCTACCCCGTCGGTGGATATGATTAGCCCAAGAAACTGGATTGAGTCCTTTTCGAACTCACACTTTTCCGCCTTTGCGTAAAGTCCGTGTTTCCTTAGTGTGAGTAATACTGTCTTCACATGTGTCCGATGGAGTTCCAGAGTAGCTGAGAATATGAGGATGTCGTCCAAGTAGATGATGACGAAGTAATCTAGATATTCCCGGAAAATATCATTAACGAAGTGCTGGAACGTTGCTGGGGCGTTACAGAGCCCGAAGGGCATTACAAGATATTCGAAATGTCCGAACCGCGTTCTGAAGGCCGTCTTCCATTCATCACCCTCACGGATGCGAACAAGGTTGTAAGCCCCCCGTAGATCCAGTTTGGTAAATATCTGGGCGGTGCGGAATCTCTGAAAGAGTTCAGGGACAAGTGGAAGTGGGTAGCGTTTTTTTATGGTAATCCTATTAAGTTCCCTATAATCAACACATGGTCTCAAGGTCTTATCTTTTTTTTCTACAAAGAAAATGCCGGCACCGGCTGGGGAAGAGGAAGGGCGGATGAAACCCTTTGCCAAATTTTCATCTATGTATTGCCGTAGAGTTCCTAACTCCGTCTCAGAGAGTGGGAAGATACGCCCGAACGGGATTTCAGCCCCAGGGAGTAATTCGATAGGACAGTCGTATGACCGATGTGGAGGTAGGGTATCTGCTTTTCTCTTATCGAAGACATCCAGGAACTCTTGATAAGCTGGTGGTATATTCGGGTTATTGGCAGATGTGGGTTGCACTGTCAGGCAGCTGGTGGTATCTCCAGATTCAGGGACCAAGCAGTGCTGCTGGCAATAGGACGAGGTAAACAAAACTTCCTTGGTGCTCCAATTGACCTGAGGATTGTGTGCTTGGAGCCAGGGGATCCCCAAGATGACTGGGAACATAGGTGAACTTAAAGCGTCCAAACGTAGAAATTCCCGGTGGCCATCAGGAGTAGTGACAAGAAGAGGAGCAGTCTCTAGGGTAACAGGGCCAGAACTAGGCATTGTACCATCTGCCAGGCGAACTTCCAGTCCCCGTTCCTTGTGGAGAAGGGGTAGACTAAGGCTCTTTGCTAGGCTTAAGTCCACAAAGCAGCTACACGCCCCAGAATCGATTATGGCCCGGAGCTGTACTTCCTCTTTCCCTAACTGCAACATAATGGGAAGAACAATATGGGAAGGAGAAGTTCCGGAGACCTGGAAGTACACTGGGGTGTATGACCGTGGCTTCTTGGGCCTTATGGGGCAGTTGCAAAGGAAATGTCCGTTCCCTCCGCAATAGAGGCAAAGATTGGCTTGGCGACGACGACGTCTCTCATCAGGGGTCAGTGCCGATCGTATAAGTCCTACTTGCGACGATGCAGATGGAATGGGAACTTCAGGTGGCAACCAGGTGGGTCCGGAGGTCTGAGACCGTTCTGACAGTCGCTCCCGCAGGCGTCGGTCAAGCTGAATGACCAATTTAATGAGGTCCTCAAGAGTGGTGGGGATACCAACTCTGGCTAACTCATCCTTGAGGGACTCGGAAAGACCCAAGCGGAACTGGTGTTTTAGGGCCGCTTGATTCCAGTCTGTGTCTGCCGACCATCGACGGAAGTCCACGGTGTAGTCCTCCACTGGCCGCTTCCCCTGCCGCAGGGAGTGCAGGTTGGCCTCTGCGGTGGCTGTCCGCTGGGGGTCTTCGTAGAGCTGTGCCATGGCGGAGAAGAAGGAGTCCACCGTGCTGATAACCGGGCTCTTCTGTTCCCATAGGTGGTGGGCCCAGGTCTGGGGTTCATTAGACAACAGGGAAATAAGAAACCCAACCTTAACAGTCTCTAGAGCAAAGGTCCGGGGTTGCAAGGCCAGATGTAATAAACAGGCATTTTTGAAGGTCCTAAACCTTTTCCGATCTCCAGAAAATCGTTCAGGGATTGGAACGCAGGGTTCAGGAGGAGGAGCCAACATCGTCGGGGCTGCTGGAGTTTGCCCTTGGACGGTTGCAGAGGAGCAGGTAGCGAATGGTCCTGGTTCCACAGGAGCAGGTGACACTGACGTGTGTTGTAAACGTCCTTCAAGCTGAAGATGTGCTTCCTGCAGTTTCTGGATTTCATGGGCCAAAGTTGCAGTTTGTTGGCACAGAGCCTCTAACGGGAACGCACCTCTGCCGACCTCAGACATGGCTGGATTATACTGTCAAGTCTCTGGTGTGAGGCCGGATTGCTGAGAGGGCGCCCCTTGCGGCTAAGTGCACCGCACCCCTGGAGATGAGACAGGGAGTGCGGGGCCCAAAGGTGCACGGATTGCCGGTACTGCTGCTGACTGGGCCGGTGCAGGCAGAAGGTAGCTGGGGTGCGCTGGGAGAACGGATTTGGTAGCCGTGCAAGGGAAGGTTCTGGTGTGGAGCAGTAGGTAAACCACGAACAGAGTCTAGAGCCAGGCCGGGGGTCAAACACAGGAATCAGTCCGAGGGTATTTACAGGAACAAGCCGGGTCATGCACGGGAGCAGAAGATAATGGAGTAGTCAGCCAAGCCGGGGTCAGATACGAGGAGACAGGCAGAGTCACAGGTCCAGGTACAAGCCAAGGGTCAAGCCGGGGATTCAGGATAAACAGGATACAGGAGACACAGGAGATACAGGAAGCTGATGATAATCCAGCAACCTGTGTGCGCCAGTGACAGGTTTAAATAGGCCGGGGAGCACGCCCACGTCTGCGTGCGCCCGTGCGCACCACGGCGCATCTGCGTGCGCCTGTGCGCGCCATGGCGCATCTGCGTGTGCACATGCGCAAAGGAGTGAGTCTGGCGCGGCCATGATGAACACTGGCAGGAATGCCAATAACTCGGCCATTTCCCTGACTCTCACCCCTCCGGACTCGATCCCAGTCCGGGACTCCCACCGCTGTGTCTTCACACACACAGGATCTGCCACCGCCTGATCTCCGGTTCACTGACGTCCCTCAAGCAGGTAGATGTCTGTCGCCAGACAGGCTCCGCAGCTAGGTGGAAGGCTCTCTGGAAGTGCTCAAGGCCCAGGCCTCGGGTCTTGCACTCGCAGCAGGTCCGCACAGGAAGTCCTCTTGCCAGCCGCGTGGTGTCCAAAGAGGCCGGGCTTAGCCTCGCCTTCCCCTTTTATACCCCACTCATGAGTCTCTGCGGCAGCCCAATGCACCCTGGGTGCCAAACAGGGTTCTGGGTAACGTAGTCCGTGGGGCCTCAACGGAGATCCCACTACACGTCTATTTCCCAAAGACAACCTCTGGATATGATGTTGAGCACTCAACTTCCTTGGTCGACCATGGCGAGGCCTGTTCTGAGTGGAACCGGTCCTGTTAAACTGCTGTATGGTCTTGGCCACCGTGCTGCAGATCAGTTTCAGGGTCTTAGCAAACTTCTTATAGCCTATGCCATCTTTATGTAGAGAAACAATAAATTTTTTCAGATCCTGAGAGTTCTTTGCCATGAGGCGCCATGTTGAACTTCCAGTGACCAGTATGAGATAGTGAGAGTGATTACACCAAATTCAACACATCTGATCCTCATTCACCCCATAGACCTTGTAACACTAATGAGTCACATGACATCGGGGAGGGAAAATGGCTAATTGGGCCCAATTTGGTGGAGGAGTGCAAGGTCTCTAACTTCCACCAGCTTCGTGATGTCATCATGGAGGAGTGGAGGAGGACTCCAGTTGCAACCTGTGAGGGTTAAGGCAGTGCTGGAAAAGAATGGTGACCACACAAAATATTGACACTTTGGGCCCAATTTGGACATTTTTGCTTAGGGGTGTACTCACTTTTGTTGCCACCGGTTTAGACATTAATGGCTGTGTGTTGAGTTATTTTGAGGGGACAGCAAATTTACACTGTTATACAAGCTGTACACTCACTACTTTACATTGTAGTAAAATGTAATTTCTTCAGTGTTGTCACATGAAAAGATATAATAAAATATTTACAAAAATGTGAGGGGTGTACTCACTTTTGTGAGATACTGTAGTTCTTGTCAACAAAAGATAAACAATTTTAAAGAAAACAGGTATAAGGTATGGCCCAAGAGGTGTACATTAAGGACAGTGGTGGTGCATCCATAAAGGGCGCACGGGCACCGCCCCCACTCTCCTGCACCTGTCTATCACCAGATTCATGCATAGGCTCTAATAGGTGTCCAAAATGGGGAACAGCGGGCATAATGCTCAGCTGTGTGTTAGGAAAGCAAATAAATTGCTTTCCTAACACTGACCTGCCTCTCAGCCAATCAGGTAGCCGGGTCTGTTACCTGTCACCTGATTGGCTGAAACGACAGGCGCTGTGATTGGACGACGCCTATCAGGCATCCAATCATAGGACAGGACGGACGGGAGAAGACATTGAGGAAGACAAGGAGGACACCAGACATCGCCGCCTGCCGCCGTCACCCGAGACATAGAGGACACCGGACATCGCCGCCTGCCGCCATCACCCGCTGCCCACCCGAGACAGGGTAAGTGCCAGGCAGACGGCGGGCGGGAGGCACAGTGGCAGCATTTGGGGCACAATGGCAGCGAATAATGGGCACAGTGGCAGCATTTTGGGCACAGGGGAGCATTTAATGGGCACAGGGGCAGCATTTGGGGCACAGTGGCAGCGTTTGATGGCACAGTGGCTGCGTTTGATGGCACAGTGGCAGCTTTTGATGGCACAGTGGCTGCGTTTGCTGGCACAGTGGCAGCGTTTGATGGCACAGTGGCAGCGTTTGATGGCACAGTGGCAGCTTTTGATGGCACAGTGGCTGCATTTGATGGCACAGTGGCTGCGTTTGATGGCACAGTGGCAGCTTTTGATGGCACAGTGGCTGCGTTTGATGGGACAGTGGCTGCGTTTGATGGCACAGTGGCAGCTTTTGATGGCACAGTGGCTGCGTTTGATAGCACAGTGGATGCGTTTGATACAGTGGCTGCGTTTGATGGGCACAGTGAAGCTGCAATTGATGTTTTTTCAGTTTGTTTGCGCCCCCCCAAATTTTTTTAGCACCAGGCGCCACTGATTAAGGAGTATGAGACAAGGAGAAAAGTGTGTTCATATCAAGAAGGCACTTCTAATATCTTGGCACCAAAGTTCCTAATGTTTTTGAAACTTAGTGAGCTGGAGTTTGGCTTTGGCAGAGGCGAATTCCATGAAGTAGTGTTGGCTAAGAATTTGTATAACATCCTGAAGAATTGAAAGGAGTGCTGTTTTCCATTTTCTGGTGTGCATGAGTCTCTCAGGATATGTGTTAAGAGCACACAATGTTGAGGAGGCAAGTCCTCTATGCCAGCTCCCAGTAAAGCTTGTAGAGGAAATAGAGTTGAGGGGGTTTGAGTAATTAATGAAATGAGAAGGTTAAAATAAAAAAAAAAAAAAGAGAAGTCTAGAACTTAAGAAGACTGGGCAGGGACACCATATATGAAGTAAAGATCTATTATTACCAGAGTTTTGCCAGCAAAAAGGAGGCAAGTCTGGTAGGAGTATAATACCATCAATAAAGAATTTTCTGGACTGATTCCCAGTGGGAGGTTAATTTGGGGGATTTTAATGGACAGTGAAGTACAGTGGACCATTGTATTCACCTTTATTTTGTCTAGAGTCTAGACCATAGCCATTTTGAGTCACTGTTTTACCTTAATGCATTCTCTGCTCCACTACTGGTCCAAATATCTGCACTTGACTCATTCCTAGTATTCACTTGTGTTTGATTTTTTTGAATTTCTTTGCCTTTTTTTTTTACAGACCTTAACACATACTATTTTGTTTCATTTTCTTTCACTTTTTTTCTTTTTCCTCTTACCTATTTTCTTGACCCTTATCACTCACTGGCATCTCTCTGCCTTTTACATTCCTCCTTTAGTCTCCATGTCCTTACCATTCCTAGCTTAGGCTTTTTCACTTATACAGAGATACATACATACCATTATTACTTTATTTACCATTGTATACTTTCTGATAAACCCATTTACGCCTACAGCTTTTACCACACATGGACATAATGAGACCTCTGGGGACACTTCCTCACATCCACACCGTGTCTGTCCTCTATTTTGCCCCACTGGGGTCCTCTCTGGCTCTGCCTCCTCAGCTCCCGGGTGAGACACCTGCTGCTGCCTCTGGAAACCACACACCTTCTGTTTTGGCCCTATTTAGTGGTGAGTATGGGATCCTATACCACGGCTCCCTATACCTTACGCTCATTATACCATATACCCACCTATAATTTTCCATCCTAGGTACAGTTGTACACGCATCCACCCCTGAAGAGCGAGCTGGGTCTCACGAAACATGTCATGTCGGGTACATCAGATGCCTGTGTAGTACATGTCTTTTACTATACATGTACCAATTGTCTATTTATATGTATGTAGTTTTATAATTGGCCACTGTTGATGATATCTATGCATGCATTGCATTACTTTTATCTGAATAAACGCATCTACTTTATACTGCATTTACTGTTACTATGTATACTGGCCCAATGGTGTCCACCTCATTTAAAGTCCCAAAGGGCGAATCTTTTTTGTTGCATATTACAGGGATGGAGGTGGGTCACCGGTGACCCCAGATCCCCTTTTTCTTTTACACTACTGGTCCAAACCCCCCCAATCCCTAAACACTTACCTTACACCTGTCAGTGCTCCAGCGCTATCTCGGCTGCAGCATCACTCCCCTTTTTTCTGAGAGCAGCAAGGGTCACTTGCTCCTTCTCCTGTGAGGAGGGAGCAGGGAAGTGGCATACCAGCTTTGTGTGTGTCTATGGACACAGCCCAGCTTAGGAGCACATGAGCTTTGCTGCCTTCCTAGCAGATGGCTTGCTGAGCAGGCACCCAGAAGAGGGACTGCCAAGCAGGAGGTAAGGGCAATATTAGTGCACAGAGCAGGTAAGTATAACATCTTTTTTATCTTAGCAAAAAAAATATCCTTTTGTATCACTTTAAGTTGTTGCTGCAGACATGTTACTGGTTGTAATTGCATTCATTTTGATTTAATTTCAATGTGGTCTATTTGAATAAAAAAATATGTAAGTGTCAGTATGAACATAATCTTGTTATTGTTGTAGCATTAAAAGTCTTGGTAAATTAGTTTTGTAGCGAACCTAGGAGAGAAAAAAATATCATACCTGATACCTCTGCAAAAAATCGAAATTAATCACACCATTAGGCCGGGTTAGGCCACACTTTGCCCTGTGACATTGGTCCGACATTGATCCAACTTCCATGTGACTTTAATGAACGGGATCCGATTTTGATCTGACTTGGGTCTTGAGGGGAAACCCTATGCCAAAATTTAAAAAAAATTGTGCGGGCCCCCCCAAAAATCCATACCAGACCCTTATCCGTGCATGCAGCCCCCCCTCCTGAACAATATCAGGCCACATTCCCTCAACATGGGGGATGCTTTGGGGCAGGGGGGCTCTGCCCCGACCCTAAAGCACCTTGTCCCCATGTTGATGGGGACAGGGGTCTCTTCCCCTTAACCCTGGGCTGTGGTTGTGGGGGTCTGTGGGCAGTGGGCTTGTCGGAATATGGAAGCCCCCCTTAAGAAAGGGGGCCCTCAGATCCCCCTATGTGAATGAGTATGGGGCACATAGTACCCCTACCCATTCACCCCCAAAAAAACTGTGTAGTGTAAGAAAAACAGGAGGTAGTTTTTGACAAGTCCTTTATTAAAAATGAATGTCCCCCATTGTAGCTCCAATGTCAATCAAGATGGCCGTCACCACCTCCGCCCTGAATAAGGAAAAAACAAATGCTCTTGCATTGATGAAGATTCCCGCCTTTCTGTCAGCTCCAGTGTCTGACATTTCTTATGTAACTATGGGGCATAGCCATGTGGTGACGTCACTCAAAGAACCCACCAATTTTTGACATCACCGCACCGGGCATGATGGGTCTGTGATGTCACAAGGTGGTGGGGTCTCTGAGTGTTGTCACCTTAAGGGTGGACATTATTAATGTTTAATAAAGGACTTGTCAAAAACTGCCTCCTGTTTTTCCTACACTACACTGTATTTTTTTGGGTGAATGGGTAGGGGTGCTCATTCACATGGGGGGGCTGGGATCTGGGGGCTTCCAGATTACCATAAGACCCCTGCCCGCAGATCCCCACAACCACAGCCCAGGGTTGTGGGGAAGAGACCCTTGTTCCCAACATGGGGACAAGGTGCTGTGTGGGGGGGGGGGCAGAGCCCACCAGGACAGGCTGCATGTTTGGAAAAGGGTCTGGTATGGATTTTGGGGGGAACCCCACGCTGTTTTTTTTTAAAAAAATGGTATGGGGTTTCCACTCAAGACTCAAGTCGCATGGAAGTAGAATCGCACCAGTGTGAACCTGGCCTTAGCATTTCCAACATTCAGATTTCAACTTACTGCCTCAAAAAATATCATGCATATTCTGTGTTCCTTGAAACTATATAGTTTAAATCTGTTGTTAAAATTGGACTATTTTAATGCTGCTGACACCACAAAAATAATGATTGGTGACCTAAACCAAAAATCTTTACATTTAAGAATCTGCCAAAAAGAAGAAACAATAGAATAAAACAATCTATGTATTGGATATATTTGTTTACATTTTTAGAAAAACAGTATCATTAGCAAACATATCCTTTGGCATTTAATACTGCTTCAAAAAGTTCTATATAGCTGTCAGTGAAAGAGTTAATTTCCCTCCATGAGCAGAAGTGGAGTCATTAGCCTGATGGAGGTGAACTGGTGATTAATCTTCCTTGTGCTTGCTGGCCAGAAGCTCTCTGTGGATATGCTGGCAGCCCTTGATTTCTGCAAGCTTCTGATCCTCCCCAGGAGTACTGATTCCTGCTGATGCTTGTGCTCCTACCCTTCAATCCCCAGTAAAATTCCACCTAGGGGCCAATGTGCTGCTATAGTGAAGACACACTCTGACAGTGCAGCTGAGAGAAGCACAAGCTTTTCTTCATGATACTTCTGTTGGGACTTCTGTGCCGAGCCTGAAACCTGCTTCCACAAACAGTACTGAGCAAACAACCACCAAAAGCACTCAGTATGAAAATACCAATGTCATAAGAGTGCAGGAAATTGGTGTTATTATAATTTACTGCCCAATTGTTCCTTCAGCTCTATGGGGATCCAATGGCAAATATCGCATTGTATGTGGATATATAAATCTAAATTTATGTATCTGACCTTGTGGTATTCTTTAAGTTGGAACAATAAGCATTTGAGGATTGTGATAAATATTATATTAGAACTATTAAACAAAGAGGAAAAACCAAAGGATGCAATTTGTAGATCAGAATACCTGTCTAAACATGTTGCCATAATATATAATGACTAAAAAAAATGTAAGATACTCCACCAGCATAATATAGAAACTAAAATAATCTGTTGTATACATTATAATAAAAAAATAATGCACTGTAAAATTATAAGATTTTAGATTGTTGATTACTGAACTATTTACATTTTAAATACAGAAAATATGAACAGAAAAGCACAGCTGATTGCTGTGACAAATGCGGTAACAGATCCCACTGCTGCCAACAATATGTGGTGAACACAGTGTCAGATCGCATATGTGGCGACGACACTCTCACAGATTATCCAGCTCACAGGACCACAATCTAGGAGCCAGCAGACAGAGTGATCAACACTAAGTTTAGTTAACTACGTGAACCAATCATTCACAATACTGTATCTGCAATAACAATTATCACTTTTAATAAATGTCTGTATCAAACACTAACAGATAGGAATATTTCAGAGATTTAGAAATACTCTTCAAAGTGACAGGGATTCTCTAAAGTGGTAAACCTCAGAAATGAAATATGAACAAAGCATGTCCTTCTGCAGTGTGTACTAATCTCTATTAAATGCACTGTCATTTCTGTCTGCTACCCAGTGGTGTATTTAGGTTTTGTGCTGCCCTAGGCCTGACTAAACTTGTGCACCCCCTAACTTAAATATGACCCACCCCTTCCGGTCAAGGCCACACCCATTTATGTTTAAGACCTGCCCTGAAATTTTTGAGTGGGAACACTAGTTCCGAGGGCCTGGGGGGGGGGGCAATGGATTCCCTTAATTTGCTTAGATTTCCTCTCACTTCCTGTTTGGCTATGGGGCATGAAGTGAAGGAAATCTCTGCAATGGGACAGGGATGGTAAAAAAATAAACTGACAGGGGCTATAACCCTCCCTTACTCTATTCAAAATGGAAAAAAAAAAGTGTTGCCTATAGTTGTACTTTAAGCACATATTTCTGATAATTTTATGGAGAGGACTAAGAAGAAATTACCATGCCAATGGTGCAGCAGAAAACATATTGCACAGGGAGGAAGGTTTGTGGTCCAGGATGATAGGACAGTCAAAATTAGAAGCAGGGCCCCCCTCACAGTTGCAGAATGCCGGCCGCCCGCATACCGGAAGCAGTGCGGGCACTTTATGGGGGCGCTAGACTAATTTGCCTCTCAGCCCAGTTCGCCCTATAAGACTAGCGCTACACTAACAGTGTAGCGCAAGCCGGCAGGGACTCTTTCCATGCTTCCCCCCTGCAAAGTGCTGCCCTAGGCCTGGGCCTTGTTGGCCTAGGCCAGGATACAGCATTGCTGCTACCTCATACCTATGCTCTCAGCATGAATCACTTTTGACAAGTTTTCCTGATGCCAGAGAAAAAAGGTTACAGTTGATTGACAGCCTCAGCTCTGTTCCTGTGTGCTGTGTGAAGGGGGCCATGTTCCTTCCCTCCAATCAGCTCTAATGCCCCGTTCACACGATCTGCATTTCCAACGGGAAAATGTCCGTCGGACATTTGGAACTTGCTCTCAATCTATTGCTGTTGGAATTTCCAACAGCAAAAATCCGATGGAGCATACACACGGTTGGAACTTCCGACGAAAAGCTCACATCAGACTTTTGCTGGTGGAAAATCCGACCGTGTGTACACGGCATTAGAGCTCTCCTCATTAAACCCTACAGAGTGTAACTTCAGCTCTCCATCCCCATATCTGACAGCTCAGACACGCTTTTTGTCTTTGGTCTTTGGACTTTGGTTGGATGTAGAGAAGAGAAGACAGATAAACGGGTACAACTTATGGGGGAAGGCAAGTCACTTCACTGGGTATATGTAAGGGTTTACAACCACTTTAAGTTCTGCTTTAGTGCATTAGGGATACTTTTTATGATTTAAAAAAAAGCCTCCAGGCTGCCATATATGTGTAGCGGGTATGTACTTTCCCGGGTGTAAATTTGAACTTGGCAGAGACATCAGTGATGTGTAATTCCCTGCGGCCCGGTGGGTGGCGCTGTCGCCCTGGGCTGGGGTTGAATCATTGCTGTGTGCTGTGCCTCCTTTTTGTCCTCCCTCGGCAGCGGTATGGTGGGGCAGGGAACCCGCCGTGCTTGCTGGGAGAGGGTATAAAGGGGGCCGGCCATCTTTGTCACGGGGTGGTAGTCCCAGGCACCTTCAGCTTGTGGACGGTGGTTCGTGTCGGTCCTCCGGGTGGCCTAGGCCTAGAGGACCATCAGAGGTCGTGTTCCATCCCAGGCACCTTTAGCCTGGGGTGAGGTACTCGGATGGAGGTCCGGAGCTCAGTGCCCAACACTGAGTTCCGCGAGGGAAGAAGATCCTAGGGAACCCCGGGAGTGGGTACCCGAATCCGGAAGGCGCAATGGACCAGGGGGAGCTCCTCATTTAAAGACCCGGTGCAGCATATTGCCGTGACAAGTGAGTCTCTCGTCGGAGACCGCGTGGAAGGAAATTCCCCCCTCGTGCGGAGACTGTAACCCACTTTTAGGAAGGAAAGTGGAGAACTTCATTGTGTCTGGGCCTATTCGCATCCACACCTCCTTTACTGTTCTGTTCCTATCAAGGGAGTTCAACTGATTGTGTTCATTCGTTGGAAGAATAAAGGAGTGTTGAACTTTAATGGTGTGGAGCTCATTTCTTAGCAGACATGGTTCAAGGTGACTCTTGGAGGGAGGATCCAGGTGCTCAACACTGATCCGAAGGTAATACAAGAACGTTGCTTATACCGCACGGACACATGTGGTGGAAGCCAGGCGTGGTGTCCCCGCTCCCTCCCCTCTAGAATACCCCTAGACACAAGACGAGACGAGAGAAAGAGGGGAGTGAGGAGGGGGCTACACGTGGGGGCTTGTCCGGGATAGTGTTTGTGCACCACAGTATTGAACGTGTCTCCTGGAGGAGTTAAGCGAATAGGCATGCCTTCATTGGCCGAAGTGCATCCCTGCTCGAAGTCGTGGACATGACCCAATGAAGGGAAAGGCCCATGCAGAAGAGTGGAAAGAGGGGGAAGTTCAGCCGTGTGAAGTACTACAAGTGGGGGCTTCTATTGCACTGCGCCACCAGGCACACCCCCATCGCTTAGTTCGTGGGCGTGACTCAGAAACAGAAAAGAAGAAAGGCCCGCGAACTGTAGCAAAGGGGAGGAGTCCAATGCGTGTGAAGGACTGCACGTGGGACGTTGGCGAAAGAACTTTGCAGTGTGCGATGGATCGGAAGCAGGTCGCCATGTTCGGACATGCATCGTGGATTCCAGTTCGCCCTTCCACCACGACATTGACTGCTGCTGCTCCGGTAACAGATACGGGGATCCGGCTAAAGCCAAGGGGTCGATTCGCCCTGTACTCGTGCATGGATGTTGAGGCCCTGGGTGTGATTTGTCCCGGCTGTTTGGGACTGGTGTGCCAACTGAAGCCATTCAGACGTTGTGAGGCCTGTGCGGACTTCCTGTTCGAAGTGGAGCCGGCGGTTGAGAGGCCGAGAACCATTTACCCCGGCCGGGCTTCAGCCAACACCACTCAAAGAGGAGAAATCACTGCTGTGAGAGCCATCCCTACGCACACTGCAGCGACCGCGGAGGAGGTCATAAAACCCCAACGGGAGAAATCCGAGGATGCTGACTCGGTCACCACTGTCTCGCAGCGTCCACCACCGAAGAGAAAGACCGGCATGGTAGCCCCGACCAGCGGTTGTGGTGGACCGTCTCGCCCGCTTACGCCCGGCCTGGATGGATCCGTCGACAAGAGTTCCGGACGTCCCGATTCAAGTAAAGGCCGAGGTAAGCCAGGCGGAGAGATTTGGTGTGTGGGAGGAGGTGTTGGGAAGTCATGGCCTAATGAATCCGTGGGAGGTGGTGGCTCCGTCTCTACAACCGGCTACCTGCCCGCGGAGGAGTGTGACACCTCTGACCTGGAGTCGCTCTCGGACATGGGAGACGACGTTGCCATAGACGATGTGTTTGCAGAGAAGGGCTGGGACAAAGTACCTCTCGCTTCATCTCGGAGGACCAGAGATCCACCCATGTCAACAGGGGAAAGTACACCCCGGGAGGAGGCACCAGCGCCTAAAGAGAGGTCCGGTCCCCAGCCTGCGTCTACATCCCCGGTGCCATCTGTACCGAACGCCGGGGAAAAGAGACTGTTGCTGCAGGCACCTATGCCCAGACCAGATGTGATTCAAAGTTATGAGTCAATGTGGGTGTTTCTTTTTGTCTTATTCCCTTTCTTTACAGGGCTCAGACACAATGTTTTAGTTGGATAGTTTTTCCAAAGTTTTTTTTTTTTGTACAATTGTTAGTCGGTTTCTGGATTGGATTATGTCAGCCGTTGAGGGCATGATTTACTCCAGACACTGGGGACCAGTGTCAAACCACCAAGGGGAGAGTGTAGTGGGTATGTACTTTCCCGGTTGTAAATTTGAACTTGGCAGAGACATCAGTGATGTGTAATTCCCTGTGGCCCGGTGGGTGGCTCTGACGCCCTGGGCTGGGGTTGAATCATTGCTGTGTGCTGTGCCTCCTTTTTGTCCTCCCTCGGCAGCGGTATGGTGGGGCGGGGAACCCACCGTGCTTGCTGGGAGAGGGTATAAAGAGGGCCGGCCATCTTTGTCACGGGGTGGTAGTCCCAGGCACCTTCAGCTTGTGGACGGTGGTTTGTGTCGGTCCTCTGGGTGGCCTAGGCCTAGAGGACCATCGGAGGTCGTGTTCCATCCCAGGCACCTTTAGACTGGGGTGAGGTACTCGGATGGAAGTCCGGAGCTCAGTGCCCAACACTGAGTTCCGCGAGGGAAGAAGATCCTACGGAACCCCGGGAGTGGGTACCCGAATCCGGAAGGCTAAATGGACCGGGGGGAGCTCCTCATTTGAAGACCCGGTGCAGCATATTGCCGGTGACAAGTGAGTCTCTCGACGGAGACCGCCTGGAAGGAAATTCTCCCCTCGTGCGGAGACCGCAACCCACTTTTAGGAAGGAAAGTGGAGAACTACATTGTGTCTGGGCCTATTCGCATCCACACCTCCTTTCCTGTTCTGTTCCTATCAAGGGAGTTCAACTGATTGTGTTCATTCGTTGGAAGAATAAAGGAGTGTTGAACTTTAATGGTGTGGAGCTCATTTCTTAGCAGACATGGTTCAAGGTGACTCTTGGAGGGAGGATCCAGGTGCTCAACACTGATCCGAAGGTAATACAAGAACGTTGCTTATACCGCACTGACACATGTGGTGGAAGCCAGGCGTGGTGTCCCCGCTCCCTCCCCTCTAGAATACCCCTAGACACAAGACGAGACGAGAGAAAGAGGGGAGTGAGGAGGGTGCTACATATGTATTGAACTTTACAGTAAATTACAGTGCTGCAGATTGAAAAGGAAAGGTCATTTTTATATAAAAAGAAAATTATAAAACCAGACTAAAGCTCAGTAATTTTTAATAACATTAACCACTTGCCAACTGTGCCATAGCCAAATGATGGCTACAGCGCGGCTGGCTCCTCCCCTCACGTCGATCGGTACAGTGTGAGGAGAGAGGGGAGCTGGGTGCAGCAGTGCTGTGGGCTGGATATGAAGTTCCCACAGCGCTGATCTGTGCCCAGCCATGGCTCATTCATCCATGGTTCATCCAGGTCTCATCCATGCTCCATCCATAGCTCATCCATCCATGGCTCATCCATCCATCCATGCTCTATTCATGGCTCACCCATGCTCCATCCATAGCTCATACATGCTCCATCCATAGCTCATCCACCCATCCATGGCTTATCCATCCATCCATGGCTCATCCATGCTCCATCCATGGCTCATTCTTTCCCATTCATGGCTCATCCATCCCCATCCATGGCTCATTCATGCTTACCCATCCCCATCCATGGCTCATCCGTGCCACATCAGTGATCATCCATGCCAACATTAGCAGGCCATAATATGGCACATGCACCCTGGCTGAGTCGAGCACATAGAGGGTTAGTGGGCTCACTCTCCCCTCTCTCTCATGTCACTTTGGTGATCAGGGATGGATTGAATAAAAAACACAACTTAGCTCCACCCCACTCACCACTTTCCCCTCTGAGTGGCTTTCCCTGGTTTTCCCCTGGGGAAAGCTAGCATTTCTCGTGTCCTAAGCTGGTCTAATGAAATACAATGATTTCCGTATATGAAAGGTTCAGAGCTGAAATCCCTCTCAGATATCAGATTGGGGTGGGGTACAACCATGCTGGATGGGTGCAATTATCTTCATTTGCAATCCTTCTTTAGGAAGTCCAGGTGTCCAGTATGACCTTGAGGCTCTTTCTCTCCATTTGAGGCCTTATGCCGCGTACACAGGACCATTTTTAATGTCATTGAAAAAAACAACGTTTTTCTCGACGTGATTCTTCTCAAGCCTGCCTTGCCTACACACTATCATGAAAAAAAATGCTCGAGCAAAGCGCGGTGACGTACGAAATGTACAACGGCACTATAAAGGGGAAGTTCAATTCGGATGGTGCCACCCTTTGGGCTGCTTTTTCTGATCCTCGTGTTAGTAAAGTTTGGTGAGAGACGATTCGCGCTTTTCAGCCTCGTGCTCTTCAGTCTGTTACAGCGTGACGAATGTGCTATCTCCATTACGAACGCTAGTTTTACCAGAACGAGCGCTCCCGTCTCATCACTTGCTTCTGAGCATGCGCATTTTTTTCATGTCGTTAAAGCCTACACACGGACGTTTTTCATGAAGAGAAAAACGACGACGTGAAAAACGACGAGAAAAATTAGAGCATGTTCCAAATTTTTAATGCCCATTCGTGAAAAATGCTCTGGAGCCAACACACAATCGTTTTTAATGACCAAATAAAAAAATGGCATTTTTCTCGTCATGAAAAACGGTCGCGTGTACGCGGCATTATGCCTTGATGGAGATTATAACACACAACTGCTATCCAAGCTTTATAAATTATTGTTAGACCTCTCTACCTGCACAGTGCCCTTTTACATTAGAAAATAGAAGAAATAATTGGGTCACAGTTTATCAGACAGTAATGCCTCGTACACACAACCAATTTTCTCGTCCAAAACCGGCAAGAAAAGTGCCGCGAGAGCTTTTTTCTCGAGAAAACCGTTCGTGTGTATGGTTTTACGACGAGAAAATTGCCGTGAATCTCGACGAGAAAATAGAGAACCTGCTCTCTATTTTCTCATCAGGATTCCAGATTTCCTCGTCGTGTTTCTCGTCGGCCTGTTTTGTGACGAGAAAATGGTTCGTGTGTATGCTTTTACGACTCTTCCAAAAGCGCGCATGCTCACAAGCAACTATGAGATGGGAGCACATCTTCTGGTAAAACAAGCCTTCGTAATGGAGATAGCACATTCGTCACGCTCCAAATTTTTGCATCGTTTAAATGTTGTGCATTGAAATCTTCGTTAGAATGTGATATTAATCCAAACGAATGAACTTCTTTTGCTGCTGATATTCACACAGAGTTATGACTATCTTTTTTTAACCTTTTTCATGCTGCTCTTAAGAAGATTTATGTGTATTATATTGTGCAAGTTTTTAGGAATATTTAAAAATTAGTTATTTTTCTAACTGATGTTAATTGTAATTTCACTATGTTTTGGTAGTGATCTCCCATTGAATCTTTTAATATATATGATTTAAATTTTACACACTTTTTTGGGAAACACGATTTAGTTATTTTTTGGGGGGGTTGTTATCTGTCCCTTTTTTTGTCAGTCAAATGTATCTGCTTACTCCAAAGCTAGATTTTACATTTTTACAAATACACATAGTGAAGTAAGAACTTAAAGAAAAATAACATTTATTCATGTTTGAACTAAAATAAAGAGAAGGCAGCGCTGGAGAAGCTGCTGCCATTTGTGCATCCCAGGGACCCCAGAGCACACAGCAACCCTGTGTGGACACTAAAATTGGCCAACATTTCTGAACACAATCTGATGCTGGCCTCCCAGAGGTCAGGAACAGCAGCAGGTGATATATATGTCCCAAGTGTGTGGTACTACAACAGGCTGCCTTCTGTCCGACCACAATGAAGCAAGGCCATCACTTCCTCGTCTTCCTGGCAACCTTCCCTGCAACCTTTCCTGAAGCCTTCCCTGCAGCCTTCCTTCTTCGTTTGGCTGGAGGCTGGGCCACTGGAGGGGTACTCCTGTCAGGAGGAGGAGGAGGTGGAGGAGAAGGGGGTGGCGCAGAAGAAAAAGGTGGAGGTGGAGGAGAAGGGGGTGGGGCAGAAGAAGAAGGTGGAGGTGGAGGAGAAGGGGGTGGGGCGGAAGAACAAGGTGGAGGTGGAGGAGAAGGGGGTGGGGCGGAAGAACAAGGTGGAGGTGGAGGAGAAGGGGGTGGGGCGGAAGAACAAGGTGGAGGTGGAGGAGAAGGGGGTGGGGCGGAAGAAGAAGGTAGAGGTGGAGGTTGAGGTTGGGACAGTTGTGCCACCTCACAAATGGTGGTATTGGGGGTAATTTTTTCCATCACCCCCTTGTTGAGCAAGGTGATGAGCAGGGGCTTGCATAGGAGGCGTTGCTCCATGCTCATCACCTTGAACTTTGCCTCCACTAGGCCGGCAATGGCCTCTTCAGGGGATGTGGGCTCTTTGAGGGTGGCATGGGCCTCTTTAATAAGGGCCATTGCTGCCTCACTGGTGGTCCTGTCCCTCCTGCCTCTTTTGGGAAGCCGGATGGGAGGCACCTGGGATCTGGTGCTTCTCCTTTGCCCTGCCACCTCCTGGCTGCCACTGGGCCCTGCCACCTCCTGGCTGCCACTGGGCCCTGCCACCTCCTGGCTGCCACTGGGCCCTGCCACCTCCTGGCTGCCACTGGGCCCTTCCTCCTCCTGCCTGACAGTTTCCAGACCCTCCTCCTGGCTGATTTCATCCTGTGTATGAAAAAGGGACATAGTTTAATATGTTGTTTTAATCTTTGCATCAAACTTTATAAACATGATTGAAGCAATTAGAATGTAAATCCAGAAATATTTTTTTAGAATTTACACCTACATCAGATTGACTATTTAGCACCCAATTAAGTGCAGACTAATGTCTCGAGATCTTGATTTCACTTGTGGAACCCAAAATATTGTATGTTTCTCATCTTGACATATTTGTCAAACATTAATTTTATCCCAATACATTTTCATTTAATACTATACCTGGCTCCAGATGGCCAAATCAGGATCATCCAGGATGGCTGCCTCCTCTTGCTCCAGAGAAGGCTCAGGTTGGCTGCAGGGAAGTCTGGGGGGAAGAGTGGATAGTGATGGCCTTGCCTCAATGTGGTCATCCAGGAAGGACATCCTGCTGTAGTACCACAAATTCGGGACATACACATCATCTGCTGCTGCTCCTGACCTCTGAGAAGCCAGGACCTTAGAACGTTCAGTCCTGTAGGTGCCTCTCAAGCTCCCAATTTTAGTGTCCACTTGTTTTGCTGTGGCTGTGGGCACCTTGGTCTGCACAAATGAGAGCAGCTTCTCCAGCGCTGCTTTTCTCACCCCTCTTTTTTTATGGATGGATGGGGTTTTTCGTCTCCCACAGAGCGGGCAGCTCCCTTACCCGGTCAATAAATTCCGCCAGGAACTCTTTGTCGCCAATAAAGATATTCATATTGTATCTGCAAGTTTAAGAAATAATATATAACTAATGTGAGGCAAACAGTCTAACCTCCTTAACATCGTAGTCACCATATATATCCTACAACATTCTCAAAACAGTATAGGCCAACAATTTGTACAAGTCACAAAATCACATACCTTCGTTCGCACGTCCGTCACTTGAACTCCTCTCTCCACACACCGAACGTACGTCAAAATTCGAACACGTCGCTCCGCACACGTCGCCCGCACACGTCGCCCGCCCATGACGTTCTAACTAACATCTTTTCCCCGCCCCTTCTCTTTCGACGCGCAGACAGATATGGAGTTACAGCAGGTGTCTGATAATTCCGCAACTAACGAGGAGGAGACAAGCCCGGAGACCGAGGAAACGTCACGATCAAGGAGGAGATTCAAGGCATCGAATATGTCTTTTGCGGAGATGGCGGAGATGGTGGACATCTTGCTCAAGTCTGATTATGACGCAAAGCATGGGCCGTATAGCAAACCAAATAGAAGGAAGGCCAAAATCCTCACTAAAGTCGTGAAGAGTCTGAAGACGAATTTCGGGGTGAAACGCTCAAATGAGCAGCTCAGAAAGAGGTGGTCAGACCTCAAACTGAGGGAGCCAGAGCAGTTAAGGAGCATTAAGAGAATGCTCGCTAAAAGTAAGTAAAATGTACACTTTTATGCTATTAATCCTTTTCTAAACTGACATGTTGCTGGTTTTTTTTGTTTTTCTTATTGGACTCCCTTCCAAAATGTTATATTTTGAACTTGGTTGGGCACAGTAATCGTTCGTTACATTACAGACACTTCGTTCGGCCACTATCCGCTGTTTTTGATTATTTTACAGCCACAAAAGTAATTAGACATCTGCCATTTTTTCGCAAATTTGGGGCACACAGTTTTAGGCTAGATGATGTGTTTGTAAAGAGAATGAAATGCAAACTTTTGTCAGTGTAAAGGAGAGGACACTCAGCAGCTGCTTCCACATCTGTACTTTTGAGCACTATAGTGTGGGCCACCAGACCCGCCTTTTTTGGGTGTCCCACACAGGTGCTTCCGAAAATTTTTGTGTTGCCTACATGTCTAAAAAATGACAGACAAAGGTGAATACTAAGCATATTCTTGGTCAGAAATAATGCATTCATCTTTAACTTCCGCCCAAACACACACTTGTACCCCACTTCCAAGCAATTTAGCCTGTTTTTTGGTTTAACATAGAGAATTTCTGTGTCATAACTCTACCTTTTGTTTGATTCTCATAGGGGAGAGAAGACTGGGAGGAGGACACTCCAGGGAGCAGAAGAACCCCACAGCTTCACAACAACCCCAAACTCCCAAAGACCCACAAACGAAGGATGTAGAGAAAGTTGAGGTGGAGGAAGGAGAAGTGCAGGAAGGAGAGGTGGATGACGTTGTGGAACTGGTCACCACAACAGGTCAGTATCTGTCACCACAGCTTCAGGTAAGAGATGTAGGCCTGCAGAGTTATAATACCTTTTTATTTTGTTTTTAGGGGATGTGAATGTTGGGGTGAAGGATAGTACAGGTTTCTCTGCTGACAGTGCCCTCCGCCTCATCCAGCAAGTGATGGAATGTAACACGGAACTAGACAAAATTAAAGAAAGAATACATGTGATGGATCAAACATTTAAAGACATTCTCGATGTTTTGGGGAGAATTCAATAAGGCATCCCAACTACCTTTTTTCTCATGTTTGTTCTTCAACTTTTAAAAAACTTTTTGACAATCAAACCAGCCAAAAATTGAATCTGCACACAGTGTGTCAACATGTGCTATCTGCCATCAGGGGATATCCATGTACGTCTTTTGGGGGTGCAACCCCTTCCTCATATCTAAAGTAGGTGAACTGAGGAAGGGGTTGCACCCCCAAAACACATCCATTGATCACCCCTGATGGCAGATAGCACATGTTGACAATAGGGATCAGGAGTCTAAAATCCCTATAGGAAAATAATCCCAATTGTGTGCATATTCAATTTTTGGCTGGGCAAGGGGTGGCAGGACCCCATATTAGGACGGGCACATAGAGACATATAGTTTGTGTAAGTGAATGTCTCAGATTGCTCCGAGGTATCCAATTTTGTAATTTTTGGAATGCAACTGTTGTTTTTGTATTTTCCTAAGAAAACAATTGCCGGTTTGTGGCCAGGCAAACAAAAAATTAAAAAAAAAAAAAAAAAAGTGTGTGAATTTGCACATAGTAAAAGATTTGAACACAAACAACGTGTAGCTTCTTTTTCTAATATGCTCTAACCTTATTTGGTACATTTTTTAAGGTTACATAGTGAAATGGTTGGTATTTACTAAAGGAAAATACACTTGGCACTACAAATGCACTAAGATAAACTAGGAGACAGGAAACCAAGAAAAGTTAGAAGTTTAAACAAGATTTTTATTTGTATTGTTAGAGAGCAATCATTAGACATAGCCTGGCATAGGAATTGCCACCCTACCCGTGAAATAGTCCATGTATTTGTCCCAAACCTCACGGGCATTTTGGGGGGGCAAGCCAGCACGGGCAGATTCCAGGCCCGGCAGGGGATTATCAGGGGAAAGTCCAGCCTCAGGCAAAACTGAGGCCATATATGAATTCGATTTGCGGCAAAGAAAATTGTGTAGCACACAGCAGCATAACACTACATAGTTTATTTTGTAGTCCGCCAAGTGGGTGGGAGTCCTAAAAAGGCGGAACCGGCTGGCCATTATGCCGAAGGCATTTTCAACGACTCTTCGGCCCCTGACCAGCCGGTAATTGAACACCCTCTTCTCTGGGGTCAGGGTCCTCTGAGGAAATGGCCTCATAAGATGTGGTCCGAGCCCGAAGGCTTCATCAGCCCAAAAAACAAAGGGGAGTCCTTCAATATTCCCTGCATCCGGTGGCAATGCAAGGTCGTCACTCTGGAGACGGAGGGCAAACTCCGTCTGGATGAAGGATCCCCCATCGGACATCCGGCCATTCTTCCCTACATCAACATAGAGGAATTCATACCGTGCTGACACCACCGCCATCAGCACAATGCTATGAAACCCCTTGTAATTGAAGTAGTAGGACCCAGAACGGGGTGGCGGCACGATGCGGACGTGCTTCCCGTCTATGGCACCACCGCAGTTGGGGAAGTCCCACCGCGTGGCAAACTCCGATGCCACAGTCTGCCATTCCTGTGGCGTGGAAGGAAGCTGTGGAGTCAAACAAGATGAAAAAATATTAGAATACACAAATCAAACATTACAAGTATATTCTAAGAAGATACATTAGAGGCCAACATCAAGCAAAGTCTACGTTTATTAAGGTGTTTTAAATAAGTATAATGGAAGGCTCATGTATCATATTCATCACCCCCTATGATGGTCCATTAATAAATTATAATGGGGAGGGGGGGGGGATGTGTTTGGCCACAGGATAGCATTGCAGTGGCGGTGCGTCCAGAGTGGGCGCTGGAGCACTGCCCCCTCTCTCCTGTGCCCGTCACTCAGAACAATACATAGGTTTATGCCTTGCATTAACCTATGTATTGTCTATGCCGCCCACTATTCAGGTGGATGGCCCCCTGTTAAGCGACCGACATATGAAGAACTGCGGCATTTATGGGCTTAAAATTGCATAGCAGAAACAGTAAGGAAAATTGTCTTGCACATTACAGCCTGAGGGATGTAATTGGCTGCAGAAAAGTTAAATAGGGGATGCAGGGGGGGGGGGCATTCCTTGGGTAAACACTGACAGGCTGCTCTGCCAATCATGTTCACCAAGTCTGTTTAATGGTAACATGATTGGCTGATGCAACATCAAGGGAAGGAGAAGACATCAAGGACAGAAGAAGGATGGCGCTGACCACAAGAAGGTAAGTGCAGGGCTGGGGGGGAACTGGCTGCATTGGAGGGGACAAAATGGCTGCATTAGAGGGAACAAAATGGCTGCATTGGAGGGGACAAAATGGCTGCATTGGAGGGAACAAATGGGGGCGTTTAATAGGCACCAGAGCAAAAAAGGAGGAAGTTTATTTCCTAAATTGGGGTTTGAACCCCCAAACATTTGGAGCAACAGGCGCCCCTGCTGGAAAGGTTAGTGAAGGGAAATATGCATGGAGGACAAAAAAGGGGCAATCTAAAGCTTCAGGCATACATGAGGACAAAGGGGACATTCTCAGCATATTACAATCATGGTAATTAGGGAAGAATGAAAGAAATACAATACATTAGCATACATGAAATACATAAAATGTGATGTTAAAGGAGAAAACTTACCCTAATATAGTCCTCCTGCAGGACTTGTATAATGGCAGAACAGGTGTCTGGGATTATGAGGCCCAGAGCCTGGGGGGAGATGCCTGTCGTGAACTTCAAGTCCTGAAGACTTCTCCCTGTCGCCAGGTACCGTAAGGTGGCTATGAGCCTCTGCTCAGCACTGATGGCTTCCCGCATAACGGTGTCCTTCCTGGTAATATAGGGGGACACCAAAGCCAACAGTTCCTGAAAAACGGGGTCAGACATCCGCAGAAAATTCCTGTAGTCCTCAGGATTATTCTCGACGATCTCCCGCAGCAGAGGCATGTGGCAGAATTGGTCCCGCTGGAGCAACCAATTCTTGGTCCATGAACTCCTCCTCACACCATTCATGGACTGGTCTTGGTCCAAAACAAGCAGACCAACACCAAGCGCACGCACAGCACGAACTCGACGACGAGAACGTCCAGGCGACATGGCTAGGTAACGGTCGTCTTATCAGAACGTACAGAACAGAACGCACTTTAGAACAGCAAGGCCTATGAATAACGAACTGAAAAACAGAAACGAACAGGCAAGAACGTACTGTAAAACAGATACGACCTGCCTAGACGCCCTGAAAGTCAAGATACGAACCCACAAGCACAAACTGAACCGCAGAAAACGATCTGAAAAGTACGAAGACTGAAAAGCGCGAATCGTCTCTTCCCAAAATTTTACTTCACACGCGGTAACACGAGATCAGCAAAAGCAGCCCAAGGGGTGGCACCAAGAAAAAAGATCTTCCCCTTTATAGTGCCGTCGTACGTGCTGGACGTGACCGCGGAGAACAACGAGGAAATTGGGAAATGTCAGTGTGTACGCATGGAAAGCTTGACGAGAAAATCGACAAGCTTAACAAGAATCTCGTCGAAAAAACGACGTGTTTTTAACGACGAGAAACTCGGTCGTGTGTACGAGGCTTAACATAGATACAATCATGGTGGTTAGTTCCAAGATGCAGGAGGAGTCTTGCTTCAAATTTCTATTGCATTGGTGCAGGTTTGTTGGAAAAATTGTCTGAGCAGTTTTTTGAAAAGGGTGCGGGCAAAATGGTACATTCTAGCATCTCTGGCGGGAATGTCCCATTATTAGACCATTTTGGGTAGAAGTATGGAACCTGATTGTTAAAGTCACCCAGCATCCATTAGAAAACGATTCTCTCTTGATACTTTTCCATGATACACATCTGTCTGTAGGCTCTTGAAACTTTCCCTGGTGCCCCATTTTCTGAATGCAGATAAAAGCCTCATACCCCTTTGTTGGAAGTCTACAGTGGTTCCTACAGTTAAAGAATGGCTACTGAAGGTATAAGAAATACAGTATTTAGGGGAATGAAGGGATCAGTGTATATAGACAACTATCCCAGATTCTACAGCATTTGGGCTGTGTGGATTGACTTTACTACCTCTGACTTGTATAAACCCTAAAGTGGAACTTCCACTTTAAGCACTCCTCGCCCTTCGTCATTTTTTTTTTGGGGGGGGGGGGGTGGGTACCTGGTTTTGACAGATACTTTCTGTCCCACTTTCTCCTTCCATTGCTTGGTCGCATAGGCGACTCCTCCTCTCTCCCTAGGCGGCTCCTCCCTCTCTGCAATCTTCTGGGACACGTCACAGGTCCCAGAAAATTGCCTGGCCACTAGGCCAGGTTCGAACCAGAACCTGCGAAAGGACCAAAAGTTTGCACAAACTTTAGAACCTTATTAAAGTCTATGTGACTCGAATGAAATCAAAAGTGCTAATTATGAAGGCTAATATGTAAGTTATTGTCCTAAAAAGGGTTTGGGGACCCGGGTCTTGCCCCAGGTCCTGCCCCTGCTGTGTTTTTTTTGATGCTTAAAGTGAAAAAAAAAGTGAAATATTCCTTTAAATATCCTTTAACCACTTAACGACCACTCACTGTATATGTACGTCGGCAGAATGGCACCGACAGGCACAATCACGTACAGTGTACGTGATTGCCTTTGTACAGTTGGGGGGTCCGATCGGACCCCCCTCCTATACAGTGAGCGGCCGTTTATCGTTGGGGAGCGATCAGAGATGAGGGGGTGACCATTCGATTTCGGCCACCCCCTCGCGATCGCTCCCGGCGAATGAAAATGCTCCCTCTGCCTGTGTAATGTAAACACAGGCAGAGGAAGCAGGAGGAAGTGATGTCATCTCCCTCGCGGCGGTCTTTTCGTCCGCAGCGCCGAGGAGAGAAGAAGCAGGTTAGTGCACCAACAGTCCACTGACACATAGGTACACATAGGCACACATTTCACCCCCCAGTCACCCCCAGATCACCCCCCAGGTCACCCCCCAGCCCCCAATCACAGTGTCACTGATTGCAGTGATCATTTATTTTACTGATCACTGCATTTAGTGTCATCTGTGATAGTAAAAAGTTGCAGGGCAGTTAGGTTTAGGCCCCTTTAGGTCCAGGGTAGCCCCCTAACCCCCCTTAATAAAGGTTTAACCCCTTGATCGCCCCCCAGGTAACCCTTTCACCCCCTAACGCCAGCGTCACTAAGCGATCGTATTTTCGATCGCTGTATTTAGTGCCGGTGGTGCCCTAGATAGCCAGTTATTTATTTTTAGTTTCGCCGCAGGTTTTTAGAGCGTCAGGTACCCCCATATATTATTTTAACCCCCTGATTGCCCCTAGAGTTAACCCTTTCACCAGTGATAACCGTATAAGCGTCACTGGTGACACTGGTTAGCCAGTTAGTTATTTAGTTATTTAGGTAACCCGTCAGGTTTTTATATAGCGTCGGGTACCCCCATATTTAACCTAATAAAGGTTTTAACCCCCTGATTGCCCCTAGTTAACCCTTTCACCAGTGATCACCATATAAAGGTTACGGGTGACGCTGGTTGAATAATTTGCTTTTTATAGCATCAGGGCACCCGCCGTATATAACCCAATAAAGGTTTAACCCCCTGATCGCCCGGCGGGTGAGATCAATTAGGTTTTAGCGCCAGAGAGGGTCTGCGTCACCCCAGGCAGCGTTAGGTTAGTGCCAGTAACGCTAACACCCACGCGCAAAGCATACACCTCCCTTAGTGGTATAGTATCTGATCAGATCTATACTAGCGTCCCCAGCGGTTTAGGGTTCCCAAAAACACAGTGTTAGCGGGATCAGCCCAGATACCTGCTAGCACCTGCGTTTAGCCCCTCCGCCCAGCCCAGCCCAGCCCAGCCCAGCCCACCCAAGTGCAGTATCGATTGATCACTGTCACTTACCAAACACAACACACATAACTGCAGCGTTCGCAGAGACAGTCCTGATCCCTGCGATCGCTAACAGTTTTTTTTGTAGCGTTTGATATATTTGCTGACGACAGTCGGGTGCTTTTTTTCCTGTGAATCTTACTAGTGTACCCCTAAATTTAGAGCCCAAAATGGCAAGACGAAGGTACACTAGTAAAGAGGCCTACGAGATTCTGAGCATGACAGATAGTGAAGAGGAGGTCACGTATCTGTCAGATTCAGGCTCAGAATATCTTCCCGTAGAAGACAGTGACGTCAGCGCCCCCACGTCAGATAGCTCTGACGACGAAGTTGAGGTCCCTGCTAAGGTCAGGCGTACCCGATCCCGATCTTCTGAGGTTGTTGAGGAGCAAGAATCGCAGGGCTCTCGTATCATGGAGCAGAGGAGTACTAGCGCCGCTATTCCTTCTGGTGAATTGGCAAGCACCAGCGGCCTAGTACAGCCTGGGCGTACATCCAGCACTGCAGTATCACTTGGTGACGTGGCGAGTCCCATAAGTGCAGTTCAAGCTGGCGAGGTGGCAAGCACAAGTAGTGTCCCGCTGCCACCAATAAGAAGACAAAGGCAGGCCCGTCGTACCCATAGTGCTCTTCCTGCAGAATTCGCCTATCCTGATTGGGTCCCACCACTTCTGCAGAACCCGTACTTCCCCCATTCACTGCCCAACCCGGTATTCAGGTGGATACAGCTGATTTTATGCCAATTGATTATTATTCGCTGTTTTTCACGGAAGATCTCTATATGCTGGTCAATTTATCGCCGCTAATCCCCAATTGCCTTCCATTGCCAAAGATTGGAAACCAATTACGGTTTCTGAATTTAAGACCTTTCTGGGCCTTTCCCTCAACATGGGCACACATAAATTCCCGTCATTGCGTGCTTATTGATCCACGCACCCAATTGACCACATGCTCGTGTTCTCTGCCTCCATGCCCAGGAAACGATACGAGCAGATTTTGCGGTTCATGCACTTCAACGACAATGAACTTTGTCGTCCACGTGGGGACCCTGAATACGACCGGCTCTATAAAATTCGGCCCCTCATAAACCACTTCAACTAACGTTTTGCAGCCTTGTTTACTCCCGATCAAGTTGTCTACGTTGATGAGTCCCTGATTAAATTTTCTGGCCGCTTGGCTTTCAAGCAGTACCTTCCCAGCAAGCGTGCCAGATACGGGGTCAAGCTCTATAAGTTCTGTGACAGGGCAACAGGCTATGTATGGAGCTTTATGGTTTATGAGGGAAAAGATAGTCAGGTTGAGCCGGTCAACTGCCCGGATTACATAGGGAGCGCTGGCAAGATAGTGTGGAAATTGGTGTCACCCTTATTCGGAAAGAGGTACCACTTGTATGTGGACAATTATTACACGAGCGTGCCACTGTTTAGTCACTTGTTTGATCATCAGATTGGAGCATGTGGCACCGTGCGACCTAATCGCCGGGGCTTTCCCCAGCGGCTTGTAGATGCCCGTCTTAGGCTGGGGGAGAGAGCCTGCGTAAAGTGTAATAACTTGCTCGCTATGAAGTGGAGGGACAATAAGAATGTTTTCCTTCTTACCTCCCTTCATGCAGACACGACAGTCCAAATTCCTACGGCGACTGGTGTTGTGGAGAAACCACTCTGTGTCCACGAATATAACAAAAATATGGGAGGGGTGGACCTCAACGACCAGTTGTTGGCACCGTATCTAATTGACCGTAAGGCGAGACGCTGGTACAAAAAAGTGTCTCTATCCTTATTTCAATTGGCTTTGCTGAACGCTCATGTGCTATACAGAGCTTCAGGCGGGACGTTATCTCTTCTAAAATTCCAGAATGAGATAGTCACAGAACTCCTGTATCCAGGCGGTTCTGCACCTCACCATCCCCTACCAAATGCAGTAAGCCGGCTGCATGAGAGGCATTATACGCATATCCTCCCGAGTACCCCTACCCAACGAGTCCTCCAAAAAAGATGTTGTGTCTGTAGCAAGCGCGGATTTAGGCGTGACACCCGTCATTATTGTCCACTCTGTCCTGACAAGCCTGGTCTTTGCCTTGGTGAATGTTTTGAACGCTACCTCTCAAAAGTGAAGTTTTAGCGTAGGGTACAGCATTTCACAGACTAGGACACACTTACACAGGGTCTCCCAAGATGCCATTACATTTTGAGAGACCCGAACCATTACAGTTGTTAAAGTTACAAAAAAAAAAAGTGTAAAAAAGAAAAAAAAATACGTAAAAAACAAAACACAAAAAAAATATAAAATAAAAAAACCAAAAATAGTTGTCGTTTTATTGTTCTCTCTCTCTCTCTCTCTCTCTATTTTCTCTCTATTGTTCTGCTCTTTTTTACTGTATTCCATTCTGCAATGTTTCATCATGCTTGCTTTTCAGGTATGTCATTTTTTGTTTTCAGGTGCGCCATTCAACTGCAGCGCGGAATTATTTATCTTGACAGCAACAGCGTTTGCTCCCACGATACATAAAGCCGTGACTCCAGTGCTGTAGGAGGTGATTTCACCACCACAGTTAAAAAAAAAGAGCATATATGCCGAAGCATGGGGGCAGCAGGGGCGGAGGAGCGATTTTGCTCCTAATGCCGCGTATATACGGTCGAAATTCCGACGGAGGCTTGCCCATGGAAAAGTTTGACCGTGTGTACGCGGCATAACCTTTTATGCCGCGTACATACGGTCGAAATTTCGACAAAGGCTTGCCCGTGGAAAAGTCCGACCGTGTGTACGCAGCATAACTTTTTTGCGGGAGGATGCCCCCATGCTTCGGCATATATATATTTTAGGCACAGGTTGCGTTAAAAAATGTTTTATTTTTTACTAGGTTTTGTTTTGGTATTTGCTTTGCAGGTATGGTATGGTAAGGTCTTACTGTTGTACTGTAATGTTACTTTGTTTTAATGTTAACCATCATTTGCTTAGCAGGTACGCCATTCAGTTGCATTGCAGATTTATTTATCTTGACAGCAACAGCGTTTACTCCCACAATACATAAAGCCGTGACTCCAACGCTGTAGGAGGTGATTTCACCACCACAGTTAAAAAAAGAGCATATATGCCGAAGCATGGGGGCAGCAGGGGTGGAGGAGCGATTTTGCTCCTAATGCCGCGTATATACGGTCCAAATTCCGACGGAGGCTTGCCCGTGGAAAAGTTTGACCGTGTGTACGCGGCATAACCTTTTATGCCGCGTACATACGGTCGAAATTCCGACGAAGGCTTGCCCGTGGAAAAGTCCGACTGTGTGTACGCGGCATAACATTTTTGCGGGAGGATGCCCCCATGCATCGACATATATGCCCATCATTAGAAGTGGGTGGATGAAGGGAGGTATTCTAATGGTGGGCATACCCACCGATCAATCTCTTTTTTTCGTTCAGCCAACAGGCTGTATGAAAAAAAAGATTACAATACATGTCCAACAAGGACCAGCAACGTACTGGTATGTTGCTGGACTTTGAATGTTTATACCAGAATGATGCCTGCAGGTTTAGGTATCATCTTGGTATCATTCTTTTCAGCCAGCGGCCGGCTTTCATGTAAAAGCAATTCTAGCAGATAATTAGCTTCTAGACTGCTTTTACAAGCAGTGGGAGGGAATGCCCCCCCGGATATAAACAGCGCCATTGGGAAATTGGGAAAGTATTTTATCACACCGATCTTGGTGTGGTCAGATGCTTTGAGGGCAGAGGAAAGATCTTGGGTGTAACCCCCCAATTTTTTTCAGAAAAAGAGTACCTGTCACTACTGTTGTGGAGATTTTTATGGAAATGTATTAATGTATGTTGTCAGATGTCCCCCCAGTGTCAGTTTTGCTGTAATGCGCTCATCTGAGCGTATTTGCACATACAGACGTTGGTGGAAGATCGGTGGTGGGAAAATCTTCCTATGGAAACAGCGATGTTTGCTGCATTTAGAGATGTTGTTTTGCGCCCCGTTGGGGGAACTGTCTGGCCCCTGGCGGGGGGCGTTGAATGACTCCGAGCGCACATATCTGTGTCCACAGGAACAGTAGCATAACTATAGAATAATTGTGGTCCATTTGAGGCATAATTGTTGTGTAGTTTCCGTCATTTGGTAGCAGTCTATGTCACTGTTAGTCAATTTGAATGAACATTGTATCTGTTTGGAAGGATGTCCTTGTATGGTCATTCTCATGTGGAAGGAACATCCTGTGACGTTCCCGCCCATGGGGGGAGGTGACTGGTTGCTGCAACCAATCACCTCCTGTCTTGAGATCTTTTGAGTTTAATAAAAGCCTATGATTAGGCGTCGGCTGAACAGTCTATGCTGGAATGGCCTGATGAGAAGATAAGCTTTTGTGGTGCTGCCTTTCTTGGATGAATGATGGGATGAACGGTGAGTGGATTTTAGCAAACTTAAAGATAGCATTATTGCAAAAAGATGAATCTAAAGTGTGTGCTTAGATAGCACAGGAATTATAGGCTGTGTGCTCTGCAAACAGCCTAGGAATTCCACAACAGAATGGCGACTCACAGTTGGGACCAATTGCGGCCTCTTTGAGCATCAGATCAGCAGAGGAGGAGAGTGGACCTGCGATGTGATTGATGCGTAAAGAGGCTGTACTTTGAAACAAACAAAAAAAAAAATTTTGTCTTTTTGAAATCATGCTTTAAGTTTGCAGCGTGTGCATGTGTGTGTGTGTGATTTTGTCATGGATCGTATGCCTGTGAATTTGATTGTGTGTGGGTATGCCTGCATGTGCCTGTGTGATTAGATTGTTTGTGTGATGTAGGACATGTGTACCCATAAGTGTGACTGAAGTTGTTTAAGAGATGATCTGATGGAGACTGTATATTGTGTATGAAATGAAGGTATAGCTGTGGTATTTCATGCAGCCTACACTGAGATTGGCAGCCTTGTTAAAGATGGCCGCTGCATTGAGCCATAAGCCATGTGCTTTAGTGGGGGGGGGGCAGGCATCATGGTCATTGGTTACAATGGTGTTGGAAGGGAAACGCCCTGAGGGATGATGATCTGATGTTACAAGCAACATTGTACTGTATGTGTGTAGTGTTTGTGATTTCTATGAAAAATAGAAATGGTTAGATTGTGATTTTTGTAGGGGACAAAGACACATGTCCCCATAAGTGTAAAAATATTTTAACAAAAGTGTTTGGTTTTAAAGTTGAAAATTCCTGCCGTATATTCAAGTGGCCAGGCATTGTTGGAAGCCAGACAATAGTAGCTGTTTGTTGAAAGGAATACGCCCTTTGAATGGTTGCAGGCTGTTTTGGATGCTAGCATTGAGGAGGTATGTCTCTGCAATGGCTTTGTTATGGAAGCTGAGGCCACTGTGTGTGTGAACTTTAGGTAGAGAAAAGTGGTGGATATCTCAGAGTATATGAACTTAGAGAAATGAATATGTTTTTAATATTGTCATGTAACTCACATTTATTGAATGTGCTGTTTAGTTGGCAAAAGGGAGGCTAAGTTTATAAGTGTACATGTGGTCCTTGTAGAGTGTAGCTGACACCTTTTTCAGTGGATTTTGATGATAATTTTGAAAAGTTTCAATGGTGTAGTCAGTCTTTGTGGAGAAAAACATTTTTGATTTTCTTTTAAAGAGATGCTGGTTTTGGCGGGAAAAAGTAATGGCGCCATTCTTGGCTTTTGTTAGCCTTGCAGGTTTGTCTGCCATTTTGAGGCACAGTTTTTCCTTAGCCTGTGGGTATCCTATAAGGAAAGGTGCAGCCACCTTTCTTTTGGGCACTATACCATGTGGCATTGGTCTGCTATTTCGCTGGTGGAATTTCTCAGCCTTTGGGGCAGATTTTGATGTTTGGTGCGAATATAGTGCGATCTTTTCTGCGTGGAACCTGGTGGAGGCAATTTGTGTTTTTCTTTGTGTAGGGGAACCAATGTGGTGTTCATTGTGAAGTCCCATGCTGGTTTTGGCGGGAAAAATTGCATGCGTCAATGGCGCAATTTTTGTTGTCCATGAGGTGCTGTGGTGGGTCATCCACCATTTTGTAGTCCTGGCTTGTCGGCCATTTTGAGAGACGTTTACAGTTTGAGATAGGAAGTTCCAGTTTAACAAACACGGCTCCTGAATATGCTGTATTGGCATTTGTTGATTGGCACAGTTTTCTTATGTTTTATGCGTTTACAGTTTGACCTGCGCACTGCTGGGAAGAGTAGTGAGACACCAGGGGGACATACTGAGAGACTGGTTTTTGTTTAATGAATTCGCTGGTTTAAATTGCTTTTCTAAGCATCACCTTTTGAGGTGAGTTGAGAGGTATCTTAAAATAGCGCGGTTTTACCCCGAGGGGCCACAACGTGCTTGCGGACACACGCACATGCTGGGGCCTATTTATGGATGGGATCTGGCTGATCTACCAGCAGTTGGAGTGTGGGGGGAGGCCAACGCAGAGACAGGGACAACATGCAAACTCCATGCAGATGGTGTTAGGAGGAAGGTTTCTTTGTTTTCATTTGGGTGAGTGTAAGCTATTGCAGGGTCAGCTGACTTTGCAGTATATGCGCGGCGGTTTTTTTTGCATTGGATTTTGGTTTTAAGAAAAACTTCACTTTACACTGAATTTTGATAGATTGTAAGACTAACAGAGTTTTTGTACAATGATGTGTTTTTATGTTTAAATATTTGGGAGTTTCCCAGAGAGCAATTCATTTTTTGGAACTTGTACTGTATAGCCATCTTTTGGCAGGAGTTTGTATTTTGAGTCCCAACTTATGGTCTGACTTCCAGGGAATGTGGGTCAGGGGGGATTCCCTCCCATTTGCAAAGGGGGGTTTTACTCCATCATTTCCTTGACAAGGTTTTAAATGGTTGAAATATATAATGTGTAGCCATGGATTTTTTTGGAGTCTTGATAGACAAGGCTAAGGCCTCCCCTCCCCCTCCCTCTTCCTGAACAATTGATATGTAAATAAACCAGTTTTTTTTTTTAAGTAGCTGAGCATGTAACCGGAAGTTTCTTTTCAGCATTTATATACCAGCAGAAAGTTGGTGGGAGGAGCTTGGGGTTGTCTGAATGAGATTTGTGCTTGGAAGGAAAATGGAAAGCATTTTGGCGTTTAAAAGTGTTTTATATTTCGTTCCAGTTTTGTGAAGTTTTGTACTGTAATACAGTTTTGAGTAGAGAGCAAACAGTCGGCATCACCATTATTTTATCATCTAGATACAGAGAGAAACCACATTGTTCTGCAGGTGGTAAACTGGCGTAAGTGTTCTGTGTGGTTTAGTCTGACAACGCAGTGTATGGGTGTATAGCGGAAAATGCTTGTGTATGCATGCACTGTGAGGGGTAGAGGCCTAATTCGGGGGTTGATCTGTGGTTGTTGCTGTAGTTCCAAAAGTGTTGGGACAACAAGCCATAGAGTTGACGCCTCGGTTAGGGTTTCTAGTTGGAGGACTTGACCATATAGTGGTTGTAGTTCTGCAATTCACCGTATAAGAAGACACCGGGCGGTGATCTCCAAAAATGGGTGCAACGGTTTAACCTGGACGCAGGTTTAAGACGATAAGCCGATTCGAATCGCCATGGACACAAGGAGGTCTGTGCAAAGGGAAGGAATGGAGGCTTCCCATAGTCAGACGGTCACACAGTGCACGAAGCCTAGTTTTGGGGCAAAGGCCTTTGAACCCCAAAAAGATTAACATAGGTGCTCCAAGGATACTATTTTGGGTATCCCTCTGGAATGGATGTAGTTAAGCTGCGGCTTCAGAAATCTGTAATGATAAGTGTTGATGGAGGTGTAGTCTCATGCCCGTTTGTTTGAACTTTGTATGGCTGGTCCATGCAAGCTTCTCGAGTTGCTCTCATATTCCCATTGTATTTTTTTCTATTGCTGAAAGAGTGAAGGGAGAATTCTGGCTGTTTATTTTTTTAATTTTTGGTTTTGGAAACTATGAAGTATCTCCCCCACGTTTGTATCTGAGTGTTTATATGTAGTAACGTGAATATGTTCGAACTTACCGCGGCGATCCTTCGATGCGTCGCGGCTGTTGTATTTTTGTAGGAACAGGAAAAGTAAGGGTTACAGAGGGTTTTGTTTGAATCAGTTTTGAAAGAATGTCATTGACAATTTACCAATGTACAGGAATGTCATTATTATTTTCCATTCTTTGCAGGTTAAATATGAAGGATAGAGTAATGATTTTGCTTATAAGTATTTTTCAGGTCCAAGGAGTTTGTACACAGAGAACAGGTGTATGTAGACAGCTGTACATATGGATAAATATGAGTCTAAGGCGGTAAAAGTATCATAGGCTATTTCATTGTTTCTTTTTTCCTGCACCACACATTTCTTCCTTCAGTCTGTAATGAGGAAGAAAAGGGGGGAGAAGTGATAAATGTAAGAGTGACAGTTTTTTTTCAAACTAATAATAACCTCTGTAATTCTAACCAAGTTTGTGCCAAGACTGTCTTTCTTTGATAGAATTGGAATCGGCAAGCAGCAGTCTGGTGAAGTAGGTTCTCATCCCAGAGGCTAAGAACCTTTTGTCAGTGGTTCCAGGTATTGTAAGCCACACACAGGTTATGCAGTGACCACAGTCCCGATGTCTGGGTTATTGTCATATGAGGGTTGTTTGGAGGTTAATCAAAATCAGGGTCGTACTCTCCTCATTAGCTGTCACTTATATTCTCGGCTGATGGGGTGGGTGCGATCGTTGTGACATGAACTTCAAAATGTCCACCACAGGGTTCACGATTCCCTCCCGGACCCTGACTTAATAATCAGTTTACATTCTTTCCAACCAGGTGACTGGGTTGTTGTAAAGAAGCTTGAGGGATGAGACCACGCCAACCACTGCAAGAAGCGGCTCAACCACACCAAAGAATGAGGAGTATCTTTGTTTATTTATATTTTTGTTGTTTAGTAAATTTTAGCGAGGGTAACGGTGAAAAGCATCCCAAGTTATTATTTAAAGTGTATGTCCTGACTAGCTCAGAAAGCGAACAGGACCGATGGTCTGTTCTGAGTCTTCACCGAGTTTTAGTCCCCAGCGATGACAGCGGTACATGCCATTTATGATGTTATTATGGGTATGAGGAGTTTTAGTCCCCAGCGATGACAGAGGTACATGACATTTATGATGTTATTATGGGTATGAGGAGTTTTTGACAAACTAGTGAAGACTCCAGACAGACACTTGTCAATGGAAACTAACGATGTATTTTTAGAGGGTAAAATTGGTTTTAGTTTTAATGGCTCTGTCTCTTGTCGGTTTGGGTATCTAGGCAGCCCACAAGTGTGTTTGAACTTTAGTTTGGTGTTTATGTGGATCTGCAGCTTATAAAGGTAATTCCCCCAAAGCAAGAGGTTCATGCGCGATGGTGAAGCTGTCCCAACATTTTAGGTCGCGGCCGATCGCGAGGATCTGATGGCGCAGGAAATTAAGAATGGCAGGGACAGCTAGAAGGGATTTGTTCACCAATCCCGACCAGGTCTGGGCATGGGGTCCTGCATGTACAAGGTGGGGGGGGCTCGGGCTTGGGATACGATTGAACAATTCTCATCCGTTAAGGATAGGGTTCTTCATGTAATTGTTGAAGCCAGAGCTGTAGCTAAGTGAAGGTTGGGAGTCCTTTTTAAGGGTCTGGGAATCTTTGGGGATCTAATTTTTATTTTACAGCGGATCGTGGTTAAAGGAAGTGGGAATATATATACTCATGTCGTTTTTATTTCTATTCTTTCTATGTCGTGACGAGGTGCTCCTGTTGCCTGATTTGACGTGTGACCAGAGTTTCCTTGATGAGACGCCCCGAAGCCGGACCCACATACAAGACACAGAGGATCACAGACGGATCAGCGATTACTACAGCTCACCATGTCGTGTCCTCCTTTATAAGTCATGCCCCTGAAGAGTAGAGTCTACATGTCAAGCCGTGTTTTTCTTTTTATGGACTAAGGACTGATTCATTTCCAGGTGTAAGAAGCAGATCAACTCTCATCGATGGACACATGGGGTGCATATGACAAAAAAGGGAGAACTGTTGTGGAGATTTTTATGGAAATGTATTAATGTATGTTGTCAGATGTCCCCCCAGTGTCAGTTTTGCTGTAATGCGCTCATCTGAGCGTATTTGCACATACAGACGTTGGTGGAAGATCGGTGGCGGGAAAATCTTCCTATGGAAACAGCGATGTTTGCTGCATTTAGAGATGTTGTTTTGCGCCCCGTTGGGGGAACTGGCCGCCCCCTGGCGGGGGGCATTGAATGACTCCGAGCGCACATATCTGTGTCCACAGGAACAGTAGCATAACTATAGAATAATTGTGGTCCATTTGAGGCATAATTGTTGTGTAGTTTCCGTCATTTGGTAGCAGTCTATGTCACTGTTAGTCAATTTGAATGAACATTGTATCTGTTTGGAAGGATGTCCTTGTATGGTCATTCTCATGTGGAAGGAACATCCTGTGATGTTCCCGCCCATGGGGGGAGGTGACTGGTTGCTGCAACCAATCACCTCCTGTCTTGAGATCTTTTGAGTTTAATAAAAGCCTATGATTAGGCGTCGGCTGAACAGTCTATGCTGGAATGGCCTGATGAGAAGATAAGCTTTTGTGGTGCTGCCTTTCTTGGATGAATGATGGGATGAACGGTGAGTGGATTTTAGCAAACTTAAAGATAGCATTATTGCAAAAAGATGAATCTAAAGTGTGTGCTTAGATAGCACAGGAATTATAGGCTGTGTGCTCTGCAAACAGCCTAGGAATTCCACAACACTACTTATTGCTATCATAGGGGATATTTACATTCCCTGAGATAACAATAAAAATGATAAAAAAAAAAAATATGGAAGGAACAGTTTAAAAATAAAATAAAAAAGCAAAATAAATAATAAAAAAAAAAAAGCACCACTGTCCCCCCCTGCTCTTACGCAAAGGCGAACGCAAGCGTCGGTCTAGCGTCATATGTAAACAGCAATTGCATCATGCATGTGAGATATCACCGCGGCGGTCAGATCGAGGGAAGTAATTTTAGCAGTAGACCTCCTCTGTAAATTTAACGTGGTAACCTGTAAAGGCTTTTAAATGCTTTTAAAAATGAATGTAGTTTGTCGCCGCTGCGCGTTTGTGCGCAATTTTAAAGCATGTCGTGTTTGGTATCCATGTACTCGGCCTAAGATCATCTTTTTTATTTCATCAAACATTTGGGCAATATAGTGTTTTTTAGTGCATTAAAAATAAAAAAAGTGTGTTTTTCCCCCAAAAAATGTGTTTGAAAAATCGCTGCGCAAATACTGTGTGGAAAAAAAAATGCAACACCCACTATTTTAATCTGTAGGGCCTTTGCTTTAAAAAAATATATAATGTTTGGGGGTTCAACATAATTTTCTTGCAAAAATTTTTTTTTTCATGTAAACAAAAAGTGTCAGAAAGGGCTTTGTCTTCAAGTGGTTAGAAGAGTGGATGATGTGTGACATAAGCTTCCTAATGTTGTGCATAAAATGCCAGGACAGTTCAAAACCCCCCCAAATGACCCCATTTTGGAAAGTAGACACCTCAAGCTATTTGCTGAGAGGCATGTTGAGCCCATTGAATATTTTTTTTTTGTCCCAAGTGATTGAATAATGACAAAAAGAAAAAAAATGTACAAAAAGTTGTCACTAAATTATATATTGCTTAAACATGCCATGGTTATATGTGGAATTGCACCCCAAAATACATTTTGTTGCTTCTCCTGAGTACGGGGATACCACATGTGTGAGACATTTTGGGAGCCTAGCCGCGTACAAAACCCCAAAAACCAAGCACCGCCTTCAGGATTTCTATGGGTGTAAATTTTTGATTTCACTCCTCACTGCCTATCACAGTTTCGGAGGCCATGGAATGCCCAGATGGCACAAATCCCCCCAAATGACCCCATTTTGGAAAGTAGACACCCCAAGCTATTTGCTGAGAGGTATGTTGAGCCCATTGAATATTGAGTATTTTGCAGATCTCGCTTTTTGTCACAAAGTTTTAAAAATTGAAAAAAATGTCTTTCTTCATTTTCAAAAACAATTGGGAGCTGTAAAATACTCACCATGCCTCTCAGCAAATAGCTTGGGGTGTCTACTTTCCATAATGGGGTCATTTGTGGGGGTTTTGGGCTATCTTGGCATTTTATGGCCTTCAAAACTGTGATAGGTAGTGAGGAGTGAAATCAAAAATTTGTGCCCTTAGAAATCCTGAAGGCGGTGCTTGGATTTCGGGGGCCCGTACGCGGCTAGGCTCTCAAAAAGTCCCACACATGTGGTATCCCCATACTCAGGAGAAGCAGCCAAATGTATTTTGGGGTGCAATTCCGCATATAACCATGGCATGTTTGAGCAATATATCATTTAGTGACAACTTTTTGTACATTTTTTTTTTCTTTTTGTCATTATTTAATCACTTGGGACAAAAAAATAAAAATATTCAATGGGCTCAACATGCCTCTCAGCAATTTCCTTGGGGTGTCTACTTTCCAAAATGGGGTCATTTTGGGGGGTTTTGTGCTATCTTGGCATTTTATGGCCTTCAAAACTGTGATAGGTAGTGAGGAGTGAAATCAAAAATTTATGCCCTTAGAAACCTTGAAGGCGGTGCTTGGATTTTGGGGTCCCGTACGCGGCTAGGCTCCCAAAAAGTCCCACACATGTGGTATCCCCGTACTCAGGAGAAGCAGCAGAATGTATTTTGGGGTGTAATTTCACATATGCCCATGGCATGTGTGAGCAATATATCATTTAGTGACAACTTTGTGCAAAAAAAAAAAAGTTTGTCATATTCCCGCAACTTGTGGCAAAATATAAAATATTCCATGGACTCAACATGCCTCTCAGTAAATATCTTGGGGTGTCTACTTTCCAAAATGGGGTAATTTGGGGGGGTTTTGTGCTATTTTGGCCTTTTATGGCCTTCGAAACTGTGATAGGTAGTGAGGAGTGAAATCAAAAATTTACGCCCTTAGAAATCCTGAAGGCGGTGCTTGGGTTTGGGGACCCGGACCCGGCTAGGCTCCCAAAAAGTCCCACACATGTGGTATCCCCATACTCAGGAGAAGCAGCAGAATGTATTTTGGGGTGCAATTCCACATATAACCATGGCATGTGTGAGCAATATATCATTTAGTGACAACTTTTTGTACATTTTTTCTTTTTTTTTTCTTTTTGTGATTATTCAATCATTTGGGACAAAAAAAAAAAAATATTCAATGGGCTCAACATGGCTCTCAGCAAATAGCTTGGGGTGTCTACTTTCCAAAATGGGGTCATTCTGGGGGGTTTTGTCCCATCTTGGCATTTTATGGCCTTCAAAACTGTGATAGGTAGTGAGGAGTGAAATCAAAAATTTGCGCCCTTAGAAATCCTGAAGGCGGTACTTGGTGTCCGGGGTCCCGTACGTGGCTAGGCTCCTAAAAAGTCCCACACATGTGGTATCCCCGTACTCAGGAGAAGCAGCAGAATGTATTTTGGGGTGCAATTCCACATATAACCATGGCATGTGTGAGCAATATATCATTTAGTGACAACTTTTTGTAATTTTTATTTTTTTTGTCATTATTCAATCACTTGGGACAAAAAAAAAATATTCAATGGGCTCAACATGCCTCTCAGCAATTTCCTTGGGGTGTCTACTTTCCAAAATGGGGTCATTTGGGGGGGTTTTGTACTGCCCTGCCATTTTAGCACCTCAAGAAATGAGATAGGCAGTCATAAATTAAAAGCTGTGTAAATTCCAGAAAATGTACCCTAGTTTGTAGACGCTATAACTTTTGCGCAAACCAATAAATATACGCTTATTGACATTTTTTTACTAAAGACATTTTGCTGAATACATTTTGGCCTAAATGTATGACTACAATTGAGTTTATTCGATTTTTCTTATAACAAAAAGTAGAAAATATCATTTTTTTTCAAAATTTTCGGTCTTTTTCCGTTTATATCGCAAAAAATAAAAATCGCAGAGGCAATCAAATACCATTAAAAGAAAGCTCTATTTGTGGGAAGAAAAGGACGCAAATTTCATTTGGGTACAACATTGCATGTCTGCACAATTTACAGTTAAAGCAGCGCAGTGCAAAATTCTGAAATCACCTCTGGTCCTCTAGGTACCAAATGGTCCGGGGCTTAAGTATTTAAATATCATACCTGGGGGGTGTCTATAGTATGCCTGTGAAGTGGCACGTGTTTCCCGTGTTTAGAACTGTCCCTGCACAAAATGAAATTTCTAAAGGAAAAAAAGTAATTTAAAACTGCTTGCGGCTTTAATGTAATGTCTGGTCCCGGCAATACGGATGAAGATCATTGATAAAAATGGCATGGGTACCCCCCCTTCCCCAGCCCACTACCAGCCCCTTTTGGTCTTGTATGGATATTAAGCGGAACCCTGCACCCAAAGTAAAAAAAAAGGCCCTTTTTCTCTGAACAGCAGTATACAGGCGGTGCAACCAAGACAGGGACTGTAGGTTCGTTGTTACGTAGAATCTTTTTGTAATTTTGAACTGGTACATTTTTTAAGTGTAGCTCCAGCCAAAAAAATCTATTTTTAAGCTTTTTGGAAAACATAGGGAAGGGTTATCACCCCTGTAACATTTGTTTTGCTGTCTGTGCACCTGTTCAGAACATTTCACCTCACTTTCCGTCCCAATGACAAATGTTTTTGTAAATTTGGGGTTTTTATTGAAACAAGGATTGGTGATAAAGCATCAGTGGAGAGGAGACACCTTTTTCCCATATGAACTCTTACAGGAGATAATTTCCCTTCCTAGGGGTAGATTTCCTCTCACTTCCTGTTGTCTCCTTTCATTTGCACGTAGGAGTCGTTTGTAAGTTGGATGTTTGAAAGTAGGAGCCTGCCGTATATACTCTGCAGAAATTTGGCCCTTAGGTGTTGGTGTTGCCACAACACTGTAAGCCCTCACAGTTACTCTTGGTGGGCGCTGGAGTGCCCTGCTGTGAACTATTATATCAAGAATTCAAATTACATGCCATTGTTGAACAGTGGTAGGAAAAATTGGGCCTTTGGTGGTGGTGCTGGTGCCACAACACTGTAAGTCCACACAGTTACTCTTGGTGGGCACAGAAATGGGCCGGGCTGTGAAATAAAGGGATTTTTATAACAGCTTACCTGTAAAATCCTTTTCTTGGAGTACATCACGGGACACAGAGCGACTTAGTCATTACTAATGGGTTATATAGTTTACCTTCAGGTGTTGGCACTGGCCAATTCCAAACCGGAAGTACCCTCCCCTATATAAGCCCCTCCCACCCGGGAGCACCTCAGTTTTGTAGCCAAGCAATAAGTGTCCCAAAAAGAGGGGTGGGAGCTCTGTGTCCCGTGATGTACTCCAAGAAAAGGATTTTACAGGTAAGCTGTTATAAAAATCCCTTTTTCTTTTTCGTACATCACGGGACACAGAGCGACTTAGTCATTACTAATGGGACGTCCCAAAGCAATGCCAAATGAGGGGGGGGTACATAAGCTGGGCGCCATCAGGCATGAGGATCTTTTGCGGCCTGCAACACACTGCGCCCAAAGGCGACATCCTCCTGACTTCTAACGTCTACCTGATAGAATCTAGTAAACGTGTGTACCGAAGACCATGTTGCGGCCTTACATACTTGAGCCAGGGAGGCCTGGTGATGCACTGCCCATGAAGTTCCAACCGCTCTTGTGGAGTGCGCCCTAACTTTGAACGGAGGCGGTCTCTTTCTCAAGCCATAGGCTTGTATTATGACCTGTCGAATCCACTTGGCTAAAGTAGATTTTGATGCTGCCTGACCCCTTCTGGGGCCTTCCGGCAGAACAAACAAAGAATCCGTTCTGCGAATCTGAGCAGTGGCTTTTAGATAAGCTTTAACTGCTCTTACCACATCCAAAGAATGTAATAACTTTTCCTCTACTGAGCTAGGTTTGGGGAAAAAAGAAGGAAGAACCACATCTTGGTTCAAATGAAACCTCGATACCACCTTAGGAAGAAAGGCTGGATGAGGACGTAATACTACTCTGTCCTTATGGACAACCAGATATGGCTCCTTACAGGACATAGCTGCTAATTCCGACACTCTTTTAGCCGAACAAATGGCTACTAAGAAAACCAATTTCCTGGTGAGAAGAACCAAGGAAATGTGTTGTAATGGTTCAAACGGTTGTTTCTGTAGAACCGACAGCACCAGGTTTAAGTCCCAAGGACATATGGGAATACTAACCGGAGGGCTAATACGCATCACTCCTTGTATAAAGGCTTTGACTAGTGAATGCGAAGCCAAGGGCCTTTGAAAAAATATTGACAAGGCCGAAATCTGACCCTTGATAGTACTCAAGGCCAGCTTCCTATCTACAGCCCACTGTAGGAAGTCCAGAATCCTCCCTATCATGTACTTACGTGGATGCCATTTCTTGGTCTCACACCACGTAATGTACGCTTTCCAGATCCTATAATAGATCTGCCTGGATACCGGTTTCCTGGCATTGATCATGGTAGATACCACAGAATTAGAGAGCCCTCTCTTTTTCAGAATGTGGGCCTCAATAGCCAGGCCGTCAAACCTAGGGCTGGTAAGGAAGGGTGGTATATCGGTCCTTGCGACAGCAGGTCCGGACGAAGTGGGAGGGTCCACGGACTCCTCACTGACATTTTTACAATCTCCGCGTACCATGCCCTTCGGGGCCACGCTGGAGCCACCAGAATCACTGGTTTCTTTTCTACCCTGATTCTGCGGAGTAATCGCGGTAACAATTGTGGCGGTGGGAATGCATATATCAGCTTGAACCGATCCCAAGGGAACACTAGGGCATCCGAGCCGCAAGCTAGGGGATCCCTTGTGCGAGACACAAACCTGTCCACCTTTGCGTTGAATCTGGATGCTAGCAGATCTACATCCGGTGTTCCCCACCGCTGGCATATTGCCTGGAAAACCTCGGGGTGAAGAGACCATTCCCCCGGGCATAATTGTTGGCGACTTAGAAAGTCCGCTCTCCAATTTTCCACTCCTGGGATGAAAACCGCGGATATGGCTGGGACATATCTTTCTGCCCACTCCAGGATGCAATTTGCTTCCTTCTGGGCTGCACGACTTTTGGTGCCACCCTGATGATTGATATATGCCACTGCCGTGGCATTGTCTGATTGAATTCTGACAGGGGACCCCTGGAGTTTGGATGTCCATGCTACTAGGGCATACCGGGCTGCTCGTATCTCTAAGAGATTGATGGGCAGGGCCTTTTCTGCTTCTGACCACCTGCCCTGGAGACCATTGCTCCAGCACTGCCCCCCAGCCGATGAGGCTGGCATCTGTAGTGACCACCTTCCAAGAAACCGGACTGAAGGGTTTCCCTCTTTCCAGATTCTGGGGCACCAACCACCAATGGAGGCTCTTGCGAACGGAAGGGGACAGGGACATTGGTAAGTCTAAAGCCTGAACTTTTTTGTTCCAGGCTGACAGTATGGCCCTTTGCAAATTCCTTGAATGGAATTGACCGTAGGGTACCGCTTCGAATGAAGCCACCATCTTTCCCAGCAGCCTCATGCAGAGACGTATGGATGGTTTTCTTTTTGTACCCACTAAGTGGGTCAAATTTCTTAAAGACGACACCTTCTCTGGAGGTAAGAAAATCTTTCTCTGATTTGAATCCAGCCTTAGCCCTAAGTATTCCAGACTTTTGACTGGTCTTAGAGCTGACTTGTCCCGGTTGATAATCCAACCGTGATATTCCAGATACTCGATTGTCTTGTGAATAGCTACTTCCAGCTTTTCCACTGAGTGGTCTATTAGTAGCAGGTCGTCTAGATATGCCATTATCGTTACACCCTGTGTTCTTAGATTGGCCAATAATGGGGCCAGAATTTTTGTGAACACTCGTGGTGCTGTGGCCAGACCGAAAGGTAAGGCTCTGAACTGAAAATGGCGCCCTTCTACTGCAAAGCGTAGAAATTTCTGATGGGCCGGAAAGATGGGAATATGCAGATAAGCATCCCTTATGTCGATCGAGGCTAGCCATTCCTGCCCTTGTAGGGCGGTGGCCACTGATCGGATCGACTCCATCCGAAAGGTCCTGATATTTAGGAACTTGTTTAGCCCTTTTAGATTTAATATGGGCCTCACGTCCCCATTTGGTCTGGGGACTGTGAAAAGGTTCGAGTAAAACCCGAATCCGCTTTCTTCCAGGGGAACCTTCATGATTACCCCTTGGAGCAATAGTTGTTCTAGTGCCAGAAGGAGGGATCCTCTCTTTTGGGGATCTCTTGGCACGTTTGACCTCATAAATTGGGCAGGAGGAGTGCCTTTTAACTCCAGCTTGTATCCCAGACTTACTGCGGAGAGCACCCATCTGTCTCTGATGGTGTCCCGCCAGGTCTCTGTGAACAACTGAAGTCTTCCCCCCACCCGATTGAGCGGGGGCAATACTTCATGCCTTAGGGGGAGGTTCTGTACCTCTCTTGATCCAGGGCTTCTTGTTACCCTGTGATTGTCCCTGATTTCTGCCCCCTGAATTTGACCGCGGAGGCCGTCGGAACTGCTTCCCAGCCGATGTGCCCGGGACTGGAGAGGTAGGCCTCTTAAAAGAAGGACTTCTACCCTTGTTCTTAACCGGTAAGAGTGAACTTTTACCGGCAGAAATTTTCTGGATATATTTGTCCAGATCTTCTCCAAATAAGCGTTCTCCATGAAATGGGAAGCTAACCAGCAGTTTTTTACAGGGAGCTTCAGCAGACCAGTTTTTGAGCCACAGAAGCCTACGCATATGTACTATAGACAGCGTAAAGCGGGAGGCCTGTTGGATTGTATCCTTTATGGCGTCCACCGCAAAACACAAGGCTCTAGGCAGGTCAGCTAGGGCATGAGCCTGCTGATCTGGTAAGTCCCTTAAGACTTGTTTCAACTGATCTTTCACTGCTTGGCAGACTCCAATCGCTGCTACCGCAGGTTGTGTCACCATACTTGCTGTAGAGAAAGCAGATTTTAGTAAAGACTCCAATTTTTTATCTATTGGGTCTTTGAACATTGGAACATTATCTACTGGACATGTCAGTGATTTGTTAACAGAAGAGATGGCTGCGTCCACTATAGGGACCCTCCATTTTCTTATGAACTTATCCTCCATGGGATAGATCACCGGAAATCTCTTGGGGGGAGCAAATATTTTATCAGGATGCTCCCAATCCTGGTAAATAAGCCCTTCTAATAAAGGGTGGATTGGGAAGGAACAGACCGCCTGGGGAGCTTTTAGCGACCCCAGCGAGGAAACCGTAGTGGATGGTGGTTCCGCCAGAGGCATTTTAAATGCTGATCGGACCATGTTAGTCAGAGACTGAACCCATAATCTTTCAGCCTGAGAAGCTGAGAAAAGGTTCTTCCACTGTTGATTCCTCTATAAGTGAATCAACCTCATCCTGATCCCCTTCAGGTAGGTCGATCTCTGTGTGGGGCTGTTCCTCCACTAACAGGCACTCTGAAGGAGGAGACGGAGATCGGACGCGCTTTTCCTGTGACAGGGAAGCAGCGATCAATGCTGTTAATCTCTCTTCCAATCCTCCCAGAGTTGAGGATAAAACCTCCTCTGTTATATATACAGGAGCAGGTGGACTGGGGACAGCCGCAGCACCAGGCATTCCTGCGGGGTTTCTACGGCTACTGACCTCTGCATTCTCAGGGGAGATTGGTGCAGTGCAAGCATGCCCAATATCCTCAGAGCCCGATGGAGACCCCTTTGGCTTCCTGGAAGATCTATTTCCGGAGCGTCTGGACGACATATCCTTTAAGCACAAAGCTGAGGTATTCCCGTCGTCATACACCAATTTTTGCTGGTAATAGTCTAACACAGGTGCTGCTATATACCAGCTGGTGTCCACTAAAGTGCCTTTCTATGGGGATGCCTGCATCAACCGCCTCTGTGTGCCACTGTTTGTTGCTAGCTCTGTTTGCATGCAGCTGACACTTGTACTGTGTCTTTTACCATGCTGGGACGCCCGCACATGCGCAGAAGCGCCGCGGCGCGCATCGAGCGTCATCCACCCGCCCCGCCCCTTTTTTTTTCATAGGAGGCGCGTGCACGCGCCCGCGCGCGCGCCCGTGCGCCAATGGCGCCCTTTTCGAAAACCAACAGAGGACTAGGAGCCAGGGCCCTTTTTGCCGGAGGGCCTGTGCGGTGGATGAACGCAGCAACAGGGCAGAGGAAGTGGATTCCCTCAGAGAAACTTACCAGCTGCCTGGATCTTTTGAGTTGAGAAAACCAAAGATCCACATTTACAAGAAAAATGGACTACAGCGGCCTCTAGTGGTTTAACACAGGTACCGCGGTCCCTGTTTTTTTTTTTTTTCTTGACTACTATTAAAATTTTACATTTTCAGTAGATATAGGCAAACACAGATATTTAGCGGGAATACCGTTAGGTAACAGACAGAAAGACAAATTAGGCTTGGGGGTCCCCCAATAGAACCAAGTTCCTGAGGGCCCCCACTTACCTGATCCCCGCCGCAGGACTTTGTTTGGTCCACAAAAGTCCAAACTTCACCTATCACGGCAGGCATTGTAATTAAACCTTCAGGGACCGGGTTCCCAAGGATTCCACTCCCCTGGACCTGTATAGCACCCTGCACAGACAGCGTCTTGGTCGTGGGTATGACCAGAGCTCTGGATCCCAGGGTCCAGCCCTCCTAAGAGAAGCATTACAGGCAAAACCTTGCTCTTCTGCTGCAAGGCCCGGGTACCGACCGTTTAGCTATGAAGCTTTTTTGGTGGGATCCGGAACAGCTTACTAAGGCCCAAAAGAACCTGTACGCAAGCCCAGTGAAAACACATGTTACTCTTTGGCCAACACCTTAGACACTGGCAAAAAACTGAGGTGCTCCCGGGTGGGAGGGGCTTATATAGGGGAGGGTACTTCCGGTTTGGAATTGGCCAGTGCCAACACCTGAAGGTAAACTATATAACCCATTAGTAATGACTAAGTCGCTCTGTGTCCCGTGATGTACGAAAAAGAAATTAGATCAAGAATTGTAATTACATGCCCCTGTTGAACAGGAGCATAAAAATTGTGCCTTAGGCACTGGTGCCACAACACTGCAACCCCTCACAGATACTCTTGTTGGAGCGCAGGAATGAGCCCTGCTGCAAAGTATTGCATTAAAATTGTAATTACACGCCCCTGTTAAACAGGGGCTGAAAAATTGGGCCTTAGCCACTGGTGGCGGTGCCCAGAAACAAAAATGTTCTTACATGCTATCAGCATGATCATTGAGGAGGAAGAGGAAGAGGATAGTTACTCTGCATCAGCATAGGCAGTCTTGAAGGGATCTGACATTTCAAAGAAAATTATCCTGTTACATTAGCATCAGGTGCTTGGTAGCTGGTGGTGATCCAAGACTGATTCATTTTTATGAAGGTCAGTCGATCAACTGAGTCGGTGGAGAGGCACACCCTGTGATTGGTTACAAAGCCTCCAGCAGCACTGAATGTGCATTCCGAAATAATGCTGGATGCAGGACAGGCCAGTAGCTCAATTGCATACTGTGCAAACGCTGGCCAATGATCCATCCTCAAGACCCAGTAACCCAGAGAATATTCGGTGGGAAAGGTGTCCAAGTCTGATCTTGCCCCTAGGTATACCTGCACCATGTAAACCAGAAGCTGGCGATGGTTGCTGGAACCTTGGGGCTGCGAACTAAAAAATTGCCTGAACGCATCGGTCAGACGGCCACCTTCTCCACTGCTCCTTCTTTGACTGACCGAAGCCTCAGAAAAACATTGTCCAGGACCAGGAATTTGTAACCTCCCAGTCTCTGGGAACGCGTTGCACAGACCTTTCTGCAAGGCCTCCCGAAGATGTTTCATCCTCTGCGACGCCACGATAAGGTCCGCAACCTTACCCTTGTAACGTGGATCAAGGAGGGTTGCCAGCCAGTAATGATCCCTCTCCTTAATAGCACGAATACGAGGATCCTTCCGCAGGCTTTGCAGGATCAGGGAGACCATGCAGCGTAGGTTTGCTGAGGCATTCGGTGCAGAGTCCTCTGGGTCACTGAGGACGACATGATCTGCAGCCACCTCCTCCCAGCCACGTACAAGTCCATGTATTTCTTGGGACTGTAATTGATCCCTTGAAGACTGCTGCTGATGCTGAGTGCTAGGCTCCACCTCCATGCTGACACAATCCTTCTCCTCCTCCTCTTCCTCTTCCTGTGTGATAGGCGGGCCAGCAGGAACACTCTCTGCAAAAAGGGGGCCTTTAAAGGTAAGGAAGTCCTCCTCTTCCTCCCTCTGTTCTGCCTCAAGTGCCCTGTCCATTATTCCATGCAGCGTGTGCTCCAACAGGTGGACAATGTCACTGATGCATGCACTGTCACTGCTCACCATCCTTGTGGCCTCCTCAAATGGTGCCAGGACAGTGCATGCATCCCTGATCACTGGCGTGGGGAAAAAAACCAAGCTCCCCTGACCCTGTCCTGGTGCCATATTGCAACAGATACTCATTGATGGCCCTCTGCTGTGTGTGCAGCCGCTGCAGCATGGCCAACGTAGAGTTCCACCTGGTGGGCATGCCACAGATTAGGCGGTTATTGGGCAGGTTGTATTCCCTTTTCAGTTCAGCCAGCCGAGCACTGCCATTATATGACCGGCGGAAATGCACACAGAGTTTCCTGGCCTGCTTCAGGACCTCCTGTAAGCTTGGGTACCTGCCCAAGAACCGCTGTACCACCAAGTTAAGGACGTGAGCCAAACAGGGCACATGGGTCAGTTGTCCCTGTCGGAAGGTGGAGAGGAGGTTGGTGCCATTGTCGCAAACCACCTTTCCTGGCTTAAGCTGGAGTGGCGTCAACCACCTCTGAGCCTGCCCCTGCAGAGCTGACAGAATCTCTGCCCCAGTGTGGCTTCTGTCCCCCAAGCACACCAGCTCAAGCACAGCATGGCATCTTTTTGCCTGCGTACTTGCGTAGCCCCTTGAACGCCTACGGAGCACCGCTGGTTCCGAGGACAAAGCACAGGAAGAGGACATGGAGGAAAAAGAAGAGGAGGGGTGGAGGAGAGAGGTGTGTCAGAATTAGTGGTGCAACGGATTGTCACCGATCCGTGATCCGAACGGGTCACCCTGTTTGGATCAGCACACCACGCGATCCACGGAGCGCTCCGGAGCCTCGGCCATAGGAAAGGCCGCGGCTACGGCCTAGCTCCGGAGCGGCGGCCATCTTGGTGCACCCGGCGGCGGCCGCTGTCTCGTCAGGAAGTGACGTTTTGTCGCCGCCATCTTGCTACACCCCACACTCCTGTACAGTAATGATAGATTGAGAAGGGGACAAGCGGACATCTTGTTACACCCAGCGGAGTTTTAGATTTCACAGTAATTTTCAACACAAAACTTGTATGCTTGTATGCTTAAAAACAGTATTTGTAAATCCGACGGACTGTTTAGATGTTACATTTTAAAAGCAGCAGCAAACCTGCATTTAGTTAAATGTGAAAATCAGAGGTGTTCTGTCACATGTAAGGTCAGCAGGTTTGCTGCTGCTTTTAAAATTTAACATCTAAACAGTCCGTCAGATTTCCAAATACTATATTTAAGCATATAAGCTCCGTTTTGTGTTGAAAATAACTATGAAATCTAATACTTCAGTGGGTGTAACAAGATTTGTTTTTTTTTTTGCTGATCCGAAAATGATCTGATCCATGACTCTCGATCCGAGGATCGGTCCGATACGTGAGTTTTTTGATCCATTGCAACCCTAGTCAGAATCAGCAGTAGTAGCATTTTGGAGGCATGGTGGTGGAACAACCTCCAACACTACTGCACCTTGTCCTGCATCCTTCCCAGCTGCCAGCAGAGTCACCCAATGCGCAGTGAAAGATAGGTAATGTCTCTGTCCATGCCTGCTGGACCATGAGTCAGCGGTAATATGCACCTTACCGCTGACCGCCCTGTCCAGCGAGGCAAAGACATTGCCTTCCACATGCCGGGAGAGCCGGAATCACCTTCCGTGAGAAAAAGTGGCATTTGGAACCTGCCACTGAGGAACCGCACATTCCAAAAACTCGTGGAGGAGGTCAGAGTCTACCAACTGAAAAGACAGCAGTTGAAGTGCTAGCAATTTAGCCAAGCTAACATTCAACCGCTGGGCAAGTGGATGGCTGGGAGCGAACTTCTTTCGGCAGTGCAGCAGCTGGGGCAGGGAAATTTGCCTGGTACAATCTGAGGTCGGTGTACCGATAGCAGATTGCCCGCAAGTACTTGGCTGTGACACACCTAATTCTACACCTTCGTTCCTCTCAGTGCAGGTTTCAGAGAGGACTAAAGGTATAGTGGGGTTGGAGATCCCAGCTGATGAGGAGCAAGGATAGGTCCGCTTTGTTCTTTGGTGTGGGTCTTTTTTGTATGCTTGCCAACGGACTGCATGGCAGGTCGACATATGTCTGGTCAAACACGTGGTGCCCAAGCGGCTCATGTTTTGGCCACGCGAGATACGCTTCAGACATATGTTGCAAATGGCAACGGTGCGATCTGCTGCACACGTATCAAAAAAGGCCCACACCAAAGAACTTTTGGAATAACGTGCAGAGACAGCAGCGCCCTGAACATGCGGAACACTGCGGTGTGATGCAGTCGGTTGGCTGCCCTTAAGCTGGCCCCTGGAGGGAATTCTGCCTCATTGGAGATGTGCCTCCTCCTCCTCCTCCTCCTCTCTCCTATCAGGCACCCACGTGGAGTCAGTGACCTCATCATCCCCTCCCTCCTCATCACTGGAGCAAATCTGGCAGTATGCTGCAGCTGGGGGAACATGACTGCCAGATTGCTGTCCTTGTTGGGCACTCTCTCTCTCTGGGCTCACGTTACTGCCTTCCTCTAGCTGGGTACCATCATTGGAGCCTTCAAAACGCTGGGCATCTTCCTGGAGCACGTACCCAACACTGTGGTCAAACAGTTTGGGGGACTCCTCAGGAGGACATGGTGGGGCTAGGGAAGGAGTGACTGATGACATTGAGCTGAGGGAAGAGGCCGCTTTGGCAGCTGCTTTGCCAGACAAAGTACCCTGAGCCTGGGTGAGAGAGGATGAGGAGGATGAGGACGGCTTGGTCATCCACTCTACCAAGTCTTTGGCATGTTGCGGCTCAACATGGCCAGCTGACGAAAAGAAGGACAAGCGTGTCCCACGGCCATGTGCTGATTAGGATGCACCGTATCCATGACCAGCACTGTTGCCTCTAGACACAGAGCCTGCTTGCCCTTTTTTATTGGCTCATAACTGTCTTCCTCTCCTTGTTTGCCTTCCAGACATACTAATGGCCTGAAGTGAGATGTAGCTGCACAAAGGTGGAATGTATATATATAGATCTATAGTGATTATACTGCAGTTAGCACAATCAACTGCCTGCTGTGGTATTAGTATGAGAAAAGCAGCAACTGTCTTCAGTTAGTTTTAGGTGCACTGTGCAGAGGACCCAGTACACTAACTGAAAATACTTGCAGCTCCCTGCCTGTGGTATTAGTTTGAGAACACCACCAATTGGATTCAGGTACCTTTAGGTGCACGCTGTGCAAAGGACAGAAGTACACTAAATGAAATTAATGCAGCTCCCTGCCTGTGGTTTTAGTATGAGAACACCACTAATTGTATTGAGGTACCTTTAGGTGAACGCTGTGCAAAGGACAGAAGTACACTAAATGAAATTAATGCAGCTCCCTGCCTGTGGTTTTAGTATGAGAACACCACTAATTTTATTGAGGTACCTTTAGGTGAACGCTGTGGAAAGGACACAGTACACTAAGTGAAAATACTGCAGCTAGCACAATCACCTGCCTGCCTGTCAGTATAGAGAATAACAGGAACGGATCTAGCTAAACTGAATACAGTGTGTAAATATATATTCAACACCTAGGATGCATATATATCCTCTACACACTGTAACTGCAGCTAACTGACTCGCCTGCCTGCTCTATTTAACTCAAAATAAATGGCACTGTCTCTCTCTCTCTTTAACCTCTCTCTTTAACCATTGCAACACACTACACAAGGCCGCCACGGAGGCGGCCTTATATAGTGTGGGGCATGTACTAAGCCCCCTGAGACATAATTGGCCAAAGCCACCCTGGATTTGGCCAATTATGGCTCTCCGTTTTTTGCGCGCTGTGATTGGCCAAAGCATGCGGGTCATAGTGCATGCTTGGCCAATCATCAGCCAGAAATGCACTGCGATGCCGCAGTGAATTATGGGCCGTGACGCGCCACTCGAATTTGACGAGAATGGCCCATAATGTTTGAAATTCACCGAACAAGCGATGTTTGAGTCGAACATGGGTTCGACTCGAACTCGCAGCTCATCCCTACTGGCCACTGGGAGAGCACAGCACGACTTGCGCATGCGCAGTGTGCGCCCGTGTGTGAAGCCAAAATCTGTCACAGCCAGGCACCCACAGTTACAATGACCATGGAGAGGACAGGGAGAGGAGCGAGGCTTCGGGCGGCCGCATCGCTGGACAGTGGGACAGGTGAGAGTCTGTTTATTAAAAGTCAGCAGATACACTTTTTGTTTTTTGTAGCTACTGACTTTTAATAAACTGAAAAAAGACTGGAACACCGCTTTAAAACAATGATATAATGATTTCTCATAATTCCTCCTTTTTATAGTCTCTTACCTTAGGTTCATTGCTTCCAGTCTCTGTGGAGGTTTGGGGGGGAACATATGCCCCTGTGAAGACTCACACTGGGCATTTATATAGGCACAATGTTTTTAATGTACTGAATTGTTATTTTGTGATGTTCGCCGTTCGACATCAACATGGGGATATCCTCCCCATGTTGAGGGCATGTGGCCTGGTACGGTTCAGGAGGGGGGCGCTCTCTCATCCCCCCCTCTTTTTCTGCGGCCTGCCAGGTTGAGTGCTCGGATAAGGGTCTGGTATGGATTTTTGGGGGGAACCCCACGCCATTTTTTTTTTATTTTGGCGCAGGGTTCCCCTTAAAATCCATACCAGACCTGAAGGGTCTGGTATGGATTTTAAAGGGGGGCCCCTACGCCATTTTTTAAAAGAAAATTTGGTGCAGGATTCCCCTTTACCAGACCTGAATTATTATTTTTTATTTGGTTCGGGGTTTCACTTAATATTCATACCAGACCCAAAGGGCCTGGTAACGGGCTGGGGGGAACCCAATGCCGTTTTTTTCAATGACTTTTATCTGTACCCGACAAATTATTATAGCCCCGAGAAGTTTTAAATGACTTTATTTCCTTTAGAAATTTCATTTTGTGCAGGAACTGTTCTAAACACAGGAAGCATGCACTACTTTACAGGCATACTATAGACATCCCCCAGGTACGAATTTTAAAGGAATATTTCACTTTTATTGTTTCACTTTAAGCATTATTAAAATCACTGCTCCTGAAAAAACGTTTTTTGCATTGATACATGTCCCCTGGGATATGACCCAGGTCCCCAAACACTTTTTATGACAATAACTTGCAAATTAACCTTTAAAATTAGCACTTTTAAATTCTCCCATAGACTTTTAAAGGGTGTTCTGCGGCTTTCGAATTTGCTGCGAACACCCCAAATTGTTCGCTATTCGGCAAACGAGCGAACAGCCAATGTACGAGTCAAACTCATGCTCGACCCGAACATAAAGCTCATCCCTAGTATTATGCATCATAACAACGTGGGGATAAAAAGGGCGGGCGCTGAAGTTTCCAGAAAGTATCTGCACCAATCCGTTGGCAGGGGGAGGAGCCCCCTCTCTGCAGAGGAGGATAAGGAAGTGCTGCCACGTGTGCCTGGTTGTGGGTTGGAGAAGACGGCGCAGTTTGGAAGTGCAATAGTCGGTTGGAAGATGTATGCTGCGGGTGTTGGCTTTGGTCTGAGCAAGTCAAAAAGCGTTCTGACTGATACCAGAGTGCAATATACACCTAAGGGTATTCTTGCCCTGTACACGGCTGGAGGCTATGAGGCCTTGGGACTGATTCACAGGAAGTGTTCCAGCCCGGCCATGGATCATCTGTGGACGCTGCGGGGAACCCCTGCTCCAGGTAGTCTCACCAGCTCAACCTCTGCGGATACTGCAAGCAGATCGGGACAAGAATGTCGCTATTCCAGCTGGGAGTGATATCAAGAGCCCACCTTCCACACCCTAGTCATGCAGGAAGCTGTTCCTCCTATCTCGGCGGCTACCCCAGGACCCAGCGCTTTAGTCGCTCCTCGAGGCTGCAGTCGGCCCACCTGCATGCTTTGATGTCGGAGTCGCAGAGGAAAAGGGTACCGGAGTTGGGTAAGCCTGCAAGGGGTGAAAGCAGTGTGCCATTAGGGGAGGTGATACCTGTGGCCATTAAGGGGAACAACACGGTTGTGCTGGTTAAAGCCAGTGCCAAGCGCAACTACCTCCTGGCGGAAGAATGCTCCATGATAACCAATTCAGACATCCCCTCTGATGGATTATCTGAACTGTTTTTGGACACTTTGTCTTGGACGGGAAAATGGAGTGACAGTGATGAGGAGCAAGTGTGTGACATGGAGGAGGATAAAGTTCCTCCTGCTACTGCCGCTAGTGTTAAAATGGAGCTGTCTGCCAATGCAGCTCCATCGGTAGTCATTACTAGATCTTTTGAGGAGGATCGTTGGGCCCGATGGGTGCCTAAACTTTGCATTGCCAAGCCAACGCCTGTAACAAAGTCTGATTGCAAGCCAGATGTTGTTGCTGGGTATCCAGTCCAGCGTGCACCTGATGCCCAAGTCCTAACTGGATATGAAGACCCTAAAACACTGCCCAGGCTGTCCAAAGTACAGCGTATAATTATTAAGAAAGTGGCTGAAGAATAGGGATGAGCTTCGAGTTCGAGTCAAACCAATGTTCGACTCGAACATCGCCTGTTCGGATGTTCGCCAAATTTCGAACATTATGGGCCGTTTGCACCAAATTCGAGTGGCACATCACGGCCCATAATTCACTGCGGCATCGCAGTGCATTGCTGGCTGATGATTGGCCAAGCATGCACTATGACTCGCATGCTTTGGCCAATCACAGCATGCAAAAAATGTAGAGCCATAATTGGCCAAAGCCAGGGGGGCTTTGGTCAATTATGTCTCAGGGGGTTTAGTACACGCCCCACACTATATAAGGCCACCTCCGTGGCGGCCTTGTGTAGTGTGTTGCGGTGGTTAAAGAGAGAGGTAAAGAGAGAGAGACAGTGTCATTTATTTTGAGTTAGATAGAGCAGGCAGGCGAGTCAGTTAGCTGCAGTTACAGTGTGTAGAGGATATATATGCATCATAGGTGTTGTATATATATTTACACACGGTATTCAGTTTAGCTAGATCCATTCCTGTTATTCTCTATACTGACAGGCAGGCAGGTGATTGTGCTAGCTGCAGTATTTTCACTTAGTGTACTGTGTCCTTTGCACAGTGTGCACCTAAAGGTACCTCAATACAATTAGTGGTGCTCTCATACTAAAACCACAGGCAGGGATCTGCATTAATTTAATTTAGTGTACTTCTGTCCTTTGTACAGTGTGCACCTAAAGGTACCTCAATACAATTAGTGGTGTTCTCATACTAAAACTACAGGCAGATAGCTGCATTAATTCCATTTAGTGTACTGTGTCCTTTTCACAGCGTTCACCTAAAGCAGGGATATGCAATTAGCGGACCTCCAGCTGTTGCAAAACTACAAGTCCCATCATGCCTCTGCCTCTGGGTGTCATGCTTGCTGCTGTCAGAGTCTCGCTATGCCTCATGGGACTTGTAGTTTGGCAACAGCTGGAGGTCCGCTAATTGCATATCCCTGACCTAAAGGTACCTCAATACAATTAGTGGTGTTCTCATACTAAAACCACAGGCAGGGAGCTGCATTAATTTAATTTAGTGTACTGTGTCCTTTGCACAGCATTCACCTAAAGGTACCTCAATACAATTAGTGGTGTTCTCATACTAAAACCACAGGCAGGGAGCTGCATTAATTTAATTTAGTGTACGTCTGTCCTTTGCACAGCGTTCACCTACAGGTACCTCAATACAATTAGTGGTGTTCTCATACTAAAACCACAGGCATGGAGCTGCATTAATTTCATTTAATGTACTTCTGTCCTTTGCACAGCGTGCACCTAAAGGTACCTGAATCCAATTGGTGGTGTTCTCAAACTAATACCACAGGCAGGGAGCTGCAAGTATTTTCAGTTAGTGTACTGTGTCCTTTGCACTGTGTGCACCTAAAGGTACCTGAATACAATTGGTGGTGTTCTCAAACTAATACCACAGGCAGGGAGCTGCAAGTATTTTCAGTTAGTGTACTGTGTCCTCTGCACAGTGTACACCTAAAACTAACTGAAGAAAATTGCTGCTTTACTCATACGAATACCACAGCAGGCAGTTAATTGTACTAACTGCAGTATAATCACTATAGCTCTATATATATACATCCCACCTTTGTGCAGCTACATCTCACTGCAGGCCATTAGTATGTCTGGAAGGCAAACAAGGAGAGGCAGACAGTCATGAGCCAATAAAAGAGGGCAAGCAGGCTCTGTGTCTAGAGGTAACAGTACTGGTCGTGGACACGGTGCATCCTCATCAGCACGTGGCTGCCAAATTGCCTCTTCCCTCAGCTCAATGGCATCAGTCTCTCCTTCCCTAGCCCCACCATGTCCTCCTGAGGAGTCCCCCGAACTGATAACCACAGTGTTGGGTACATGCTCTAGGAGGATGCCCAGCGTTTTGAAGGCTCCGATGGTGGTACCCAGCTAGAGGAAGGCAGTAACGTGAGCCCAGAGAGAGGGGGTGCCCAACAAGGACAGCAATCTGGCAGTCATGTTCCCCCAGCTGCAGCATACTGCCAGATTTGCTCCAGTGATGAGGAGGGAGGGGATGATGAGGTCACTGACTCCACGTGGGTGCCTGATAGGAGAGATGAGGACAAGGAGGAGGAGGAGGCACATCTCCAACGAGGCAGGATGCCCTCCAGGGGCCAGCTTAAGGGCAGCCAACCGACTGCATCACACTGCAGTGTTCTGCATGTTCAGGGCGCTGCTGTCTCTGCGCGTTATTCCAAAAGATCTTTGGTGTGGGCCTTTTTGGAGACGTGTGCAGCAGATCGCACCGTTGCTATTTGCAACTGTCAGGGCTGGGTTCAGCCCTTCCTTCTCTGTGCTGGCAGATCAGCTGTCAGCTAATTGCCAGCTTCCATCTCTCCACAATAGTGATGAGCCGAACACCCCCGGGTTCGGTTCGCACCAGAACCCGCAAACGGACCGAAAGTTCGCACGAACTTTAGAACCCTATTAAATACAATGGATGCGAACGTTCGAAATCTAAAGTGCTAATTATAACAACTAATATGCATGTTAATGTCCTAAAAAGGGTTTGGGAACCCGGGTTCTGCACCAGGGGACATGTATCAATGCAAAACAAAGTTTTTAAAAACGTCCGTTTTTCGGGAGCAGTCATTTTAATGATGCATAAAGTGAAAAAAAGTCAAATATTCCTTTAAATATCGTACCTGGGGGGTGTCTAAAGTATGCCTGTGAAGTGCCACGTGTTTCCCGTGTTTAGAACTGTCCCTGCACAAAATTACATTTCTAAAGGAAAAAAAGCCATTTAAAACTGCTTGCGGCTTTAATGTAATGTCTGGTCCCGGTAATATAGATGAAAATCTTTAAGAAAAATGGCATAGCTACCCCATCAACCCCCCCCCCCCCCTACCCCAGCCCATTACCAGCCCCTTTGGGTCTTGTATGGATATTAATACACACAAAATAAAAAAGGCCCTATATACTCTGAACAGCCGTATACAGGCGGTGCATACAAGACAGGGACTGTAGGTTTGTTCTTATGTAGAATCTGTTTGTAATTTTGAACAGGTACATTGTTTAAGTGTAGTTCCAGCCAAGAAATCTATTTTTAAGCTTTTTGGAAAACATAGGGAAGGGTTATCACCCCTGTAACATTTGTTTTGCGGTCTGTGCAGTGTGCACCTGTTCAGAACCGTTGACCTCACTTTCCGTCCTAATGACAAATGTTTTTTGAAAATTTGGGGTTTTTATTGAAACAAGAATTGGTGATAAAGCATCAGTGGAGAGGAGACACTTTTTTTCCCATATTAACTCTTACAGGAGAGGATTTGCCTTCCTAGGGGTAGATTTCCTCTCACTTCCTGTTGTATCCTTCCGTTTGCAAGGAGGAGTCGTTTGTAAGTTGGATGTTTGAAAGTAGGGGCCTGCCGTATATACTCAGCTGAAATTTGCCCCTTACATGTTGGTGTTGCCACAACACTGTGAGCCCTCACAGTTACTCTTGGTGGGCGCATGAATGGGCCCTGCTGTGAAATATTAGATCAAGAATTGTAATTGCATGCCCCTGTTGAACAGGGGCTGAAAAATTGGGCCTTTGGTGGTGGTGGTGGTGGTGTTGACACAACACTGTAAGGCCTCACAGTTACTCTTGGTGGGCGCAGGAATGGGCCCTGCTGTGAATTATTAGATCAAGAATTGTAATTGCATGCCCCTGTTGAACAGGGGCTGAAAAATTGGGCCTTTGGTGGTGGTGGTGGTGGTGTTGACACAACACTGTAAGGCCTCACAGTTACTCTTGGTGGGCGCAGGAATGGGCCCTGCTGTGAATTATTAGATCAAGAATTGTAATTACATGCCCCTGTTAAACAGGGGCAGAAAAATTGGGCCTTAGCCACTGGTGCTGGTGCCACCACACTGCAACCTCTCCCAGATACTCTAGTTGGAGTGCAGGAATGAGCCCTGCTGCAAAGCATTGCATAAAAAATTGTAATAACACGCCCCTATTAAACAGGGGCTGAAAAATTGGGCCTTAGCCACTGGTGCTGGTGCCACGACACTGCAACCTCTCCCAGATACTCTAGTTGGAGTGCAGGAATGAGCCCTGCTGCAAAGCATTGCATAAAAAATTGTAATAACACGCCCCTGTTAAACAGGGGCTGAAAAATTGGGCCTTAGCCACTGATGCTGGTGCCACGACACTGCAACCTCTCCCAGATACTCTAGTTGGAGTGCAGGAATGAGCCCTGCTGCAAAGCATTGCATAAAAAATTGTAATAACACGCCCCTGTTAAACAGGGGCTGAAAAATTGGGCCTTAGCCACTGGTGCTGGTGCCACGACACTGCAACCTCTCCCAGATACTCTAGTTGGAGTGCAGGAATGAGCCATGCTGCAAAGCATTGCATAAAAAATTGTAATTACATGCCCCTGTTAAACAGGGGCTGAAAAATTGGGCCTTAGCCACTGGTGGCGGCACCCAGAAACAAAAATGTTCTTCCAAGCTATCATCATCAATCGGATCATTGAGGAGGAGGAGGATAGTCAGTCAACATAACAGGACAGTCTCTCAGCATCAGCATCAGTCTTGAAGGGATGTGACATTTGAAAATAAATTTGTCTGTTATATCAGCTTCAGGTGTTTGGTAGCTGGTGGTGATCCAAGACTGGTTCATCTTTATGAAGGTCAGTCGATCAACAGAGTCGGTGGACAGGCACACCCTGTGATCCGTGACAAATCCTCCAGCAGCACTGAATGTGCGTTCTGAAAGAACGCTGGATGCAGGACAGGCCAGTAGCTCAATTGCATACTGTGCAAGCTCTGGCCAGTGATCCATCCTCAAGACCCAGTAAGCCAGAGGATTTTCGGTGGGGAAGGTGTCCAAGTCTGACCTTGCCCCTAGGTATTCCTGCACCATGTATATCAGACGCTGGCGATGGTTGCTGGAACCGATCATACCTTGGGGCTGCGGACTAAAGAATTGTCTGAACGCATCGGTCAGACGGCCACCTTCCCCACCGCTCCTTCTTTGACTGACCGAAGCCTCAGCAACTCGTTGTCCAGGACCAGGAGTTTGTAACCTCCCAGTCTCTGGGAACGCGTTGCACAGACCTTTCTGCAAGGCCTCCCGGAGTTGTCTCATCCTCTGCTCCCTCTGCGACGGTAAGATAAGGTCCGCAACCTTACCCTTGTACCGTGGATCAAGGAGAGTGGCCAGCCAGTAATGGTCCCTCTCCTTGATCCGAAGAATATGAGGATCCTTCCGCAGACTTTGCAGGATCAGGGAGGCCATGCAGCGTAGGTTAGCTGAGGCATTCGGTCCGGAGTCCTCTGGGTCACTAAGGACGACATGATCCGCAGCCACCTCCTCCCAGCCACGTACAAGTCCACTGGTTTCTTGGGACTGTAAATCATCCCTAAAAGACTGCTGCTGATGATGCTGAGTGCCAGGCTCCACCTCCATGCTGACACAATCCTCCTCCTCCTCCTCCTCCTCCTCTTCTTCCTGTGCGATGGGTGGGACAGAAGGAACACTGTCTGGGTAAAGGTGGCCTTGAGAGGCAAGGAAGCCCTCCTCTTCCTGCCTCTGTTCTGCCTCAAGTGCCCTGTCCATTATTCCACGCAGCGTATGTTCCAACAGGTGGACAAGAGGTACAGTGTCACTGATGCATGCACTGTCACTGCTCACCATCCTCGTGGCCTCCTCAAATGGTGCCAGGACAGTGCATGCATCCCTGATCATGCCCCACTGGCGTGGTGAAAAAAACCCGAGCTCCCCTGACCCTGTCCTGGTGCCGTAGTCGCACAGTTACTCATTGATGGCCCTCTGCTGCGTGTGCAGCCGCTGCAGCATGGCCAACGTTGAGTTCCACCTGGTGGGCATTTCACATATAAGGCGGTTCTTGGGCAGGTTCAACTCCTTTTGCAGCTCAGCCAGGTGAGCACTGGCATTATAAGATCTGCGGAAATGCACACAGACTTTCCTGGCCTGCCTCAGGACATCCTGTAAGCCCGGGTACCTGCCAAAGAACCGCTGCACCACCAGGTTAAGGACGTGAGCCACACAGGGCACATGGGTCAGTTGTCCCTGTTGGAGAGCGGAGAGGAGGTTGGTGCCATTGTCGCAAACTACCATTCCTGGCTTAAGCTGGTGTGGCGTCAACCACCTCTCGGCCTGCCCCTGCAGAGCAGACAGAACCTCTGCCCCAGTGTGGCTCCTGTCCCCCAAACACACCAGCGCAAGCACGGCATGGCATCTTTTTGCCTGCGTACTTGCGTAGCCCCTTGAACGCCTACGGAGCACCGCTGGTTCCGAGGACAAAGCACAGGAAGAGGCCATGGAGGAAGAAGAAGAGGAGGGGGTGGAGGACAGAGGTGTGTCACAACCAGTAGTAGCATTTTGGAGGCGTGGCGGTGGAACAACCTCCAACACTACTGCACCTTGTCCTGCATCCTTCCCAGCTGCCAAAAGAGTGACCCAATGGGCCGTGAAAGAAAGGTAACGTCCCTGTCCATGCCTGCTGGACCATGAGTCAGCGGTAATATGCACCTTACCGCTGACCGCCCTGTCCAGCGAGGTCAAGACCTTGCCTTCCACATGCCGGTAGAGAGCCGGAATCGCCTTCCGTGAGAAAAAGTGGCGTTTGGGAACCTGCCACTGAGGAACCGCACATTGCACAAACTCACGGAAGGGGGCCGAGTCTACCAACTGAAAAGGCAGCAGTTGAAGCGCTAGGAATTTAGCCAAGCTAGCATTCAACCGCTGGGCATGTGGATGGCTGGGAGTGAACTTCTTTCGACGGTCCAGCAGCTGGGGCAGGGAAATTTGCCTGCTAGAATCGGACGTCGGTGTACTGCTAGCAGAGTGCCCGCAAGTACTTGGCTGTGACACACCTAATTCTACACCTTCATTCCTCTCAGTGCAGGTTTCAGAGAGGACTGAAGGTATAGTGGGGTTGGAGTTCCCAGCTGATGCGGTGCAAGAAGAGGTCCGCTTTGTTCTTTGGTGTGGGTCTTTAAGGTAGGCTTGCCAACGAGCTGCATGGCAGGTCAACATATGTCTGGTCAAGCATGTGGTGCCCAAGCGGGTGATGTTTTGGCCACGCGATATACGCTTGAGACATACAGTGCCTTGCGAAAGTATTCGGCACCCTTGAACTTTTCATCCTTTTGCCACATTTCAGGCTTCAAACATAAAGATATAAAATTTTAATTTTTTGTGAAGAATCACCAACAAGTGAGACACAATTGTGAAGTGGAACGAAATCTATTGGATTTTTTAAACTTTTTTAACTAAGAAAAAAATGAAAAGTGGGGCATGCAAAATTATTCGGCCCCCTTGCGTTAATACTTTGTAGAGCCACCTTTTGCTGCGATTACAGCTGCAAGTTGCTTGGGGTATGTCTCTATCAGTTTTGCACATCGAGAGACTGAAATTCTTGCCCATTCTTCCTTGCAAAACAGCTCGAGCTCAGTGAGGTTGGATGGAGAGCGTTTGTGAACAGCAGTTTTCAGCTCTTTCCACAGATTCTCGATTGGATTCAGGTCTGGACTTTGACTTGGCCATTCTAACACCTGGATACGTTTATTTGTGAACCATTCCTTTGTAGATTTTGCTGTATGTTTGGGAACATTGTCTTGTTGGAAGATAAATCTCCGTCCCAGTCTCAGGTCTTTTGCAGACTCCAACAGGTTTTCATCCAGAATGGTCCTGTATTTGGCTGCATCCATCTTCCCCTCAATTTTAACCATCTTCCCTGTCCCTGATGAAGAAAAGCAGGCCCAAACCATGATGCTGCCACCACCATGTTTGACAGTGGGGATGGTGTGTTGAGGGTGATGAGCTGTGTTGCTTTTACGCCAAACATATAGTTTTGCAATGTGGTCAAAAAGTTCGATTTTGGTTTCATCGGACCAGAGCACCTTCTTCCACATGTTTGGTGTGTCTCCCAGGTGGCTTGTGGCAAACTTTAGACAAGACTTTTTATGGATATCTTTGAGAAATGTCTTTCTTCCTGCCACTCTTCCATAAAGGCCAGATTTGTGCAGTGTACGACTGATTGTTGTCCTGTGGACAGACTCTCCCACCTCAGCTGTAGTTCTCTGCAGTTCATCCAGAGTGATCATGGGCCTCTTGGCTGCATCTCTGATCAGTCTTCTCCTTGTCTGAGCTGAAAGTTTAGAGGGACAGACAGGTCTTGGTAGATTTGCAGTGGTCTGATACTCCTTCCATATCAAAATGATCGCTTGCACAGTGCTCCTTGGGATGTTTAAAGCTTGGGAAATCTTTTTGTATCCAAATCCGGCTTTAAACTTCTCCACAACAGTATTACGGACCTGCCTGGTGTGTTCCTTGGTCTTCATGATGCTCTCTGCGCTTTCAACAGAACCCTGAGACTATCACAGAGCAGGTGCATTTATACAGAGACTTGATTACACACAGGTGGATTCTATTTATCACCATCAGTCATTTAGGACAACATTGGATCATTAAGAGATCCTCGCTGAACTTCTGGAGTGAGTTTGCTGCACTGAAAGTAAAGGGGCCGAATAATTTTGCACGCACCACTTTTCAGTTTTTTATTTGCTAAAAAAGTTTAAAATATCTAATAGATTTCGTTCCACTTCACAATTGTGTCCCACTTGTTGGTGATTCTTCACAAACAATTTAAATTTTATATCTTTATGTTTGAAGCCTGAAATGTGGCAAAAGGATGAAAAGTTCAAGGGGGCCGAATACTTTCGCAAGGCACTGTATGTTGCAAAGAGCAGCTGTGCGATCTGATGCACTCGACTCAAAAAGGCCCACACCAAAGAACTTTTTGAATAACGGGCTGAGGCAGCGCCCTGCACAGGCGGAGCTCTGCGGTGTGATTCCGTCAGTGTGCTGCCCTTACGCTGGCCCCCCGAGGGCATCCTGCTTCGTTGGAGATGTGCCTCCTCCTCATCCTCCTCCTCCTCCTCCTCCTCTCTCCTATTAGGCACCCACGTGGAGTCAGTGACCTCATCATCCCCTCCCTCCTCATCACTGGAGCCAATCTGGCAGTATGCTGCAGCTGCTGGAACATGACTGCCAGATTGGTGTCCTTCTTGAGCATCCCCTCTCTCTGCTCTCACGCTACTGCCTTCCTCTAGCTGGGTATCATCATCAGACCCTTCAAAACGCTGGGCATCCTCCTGGAGCATGTACCCAACACTGCGCTCAAACAGTTTGGGGGACTCCTCAGGAGGACATGGTTGGTCTAGGGAAGGAGTGACTGATGATGACATTGATACCAGGGAAGAGGACGCTTTGGCAGCTGCTTTGCCAGTACCCTGAGCCTGGGTGAGAGAGGATGAGGAGGATGAGGAGGGCTTGGTCATCCACTCTACCAATTCTTCGGCATGATGCGGCTCAACACGTCCAGCTGCCGAAAAGAAGGACAAGCGTGTCCCATGGCCACGTGCTGATGGCGATGCACCATGTCCACGACCAGCACTGTTGTCTCTAGACACAGAGCCTGCTTGCCTTCTTTTATTGGCTCCTGACTGTCTGCCTCTCCTTGCTTGCCTTCCAGACATTCTAATGGCCTGCAGGGAAATGGGAAAACCAGCAATAAGGCCTAGCTTCAGGAGTATATTTTGCAGGAATCACACTACGCCTGCTGTAGGTGCTGCAAATGCCTGTTGGTGTAACACACCAGGAAAAGCAGCAATACAGGCTAACTTCAGGTGTAATATGATCAGGAGGCACACTCCGCCCACTGTAAGTGCCGCAAATGCCTGTTGGTGTAACACACCAGGAAAAAGCAGCAATACAGGCTAACTTCAGGTGTAATATGATCAGGAGGCAGACTCCGCCCGCTGTAAGTGCTGCAAATGCCTGTTGGTGTAACACACCAGGGAAAAGCAGCAATACAGGCTAACTTCAGGTGTAATATGATCAGGAGGCACACTCCTCCTGCTGTAAGTGCTGCAAATGCCTGTTGGTGTAACACACCAGGAAAAAGCAGCAATACAGGCTAACTTCAGGTGTAATATGATCAGGAGGCACACTCCGCCCGCTGTAAGTGCCGCAAATGCCTGTTGGTGTAACACACCAGGAAAAAGCAGCAATACAGGCTAACTTCAGGTGTATAATGTGCAGGAGGCTTAGCAACAATGACACTGACACTGTCCCCTGCCTATCCTTCTCTCTCCCTGCACACAAGGTTTATCAAAGTATATGACACTGACACTCTCCCTGTCTATCCTTCTCTCTCCCTGCACACAAGGTTTAGCAAAGAATATGACACTGACACTGTCCCCTGCCTATCCTTCTCTCTCCCTGCACACAAGGTTTAGCAAAGAATGTAACACTGACACTGTCCCCTGCCTATCCTTCTCTCTCCCTGCACACAAGGTTTAGCAAAGAATATGACACTGACACTCTCCCTGCCTATCCTTCTCTCTCCCTACACACAAGTTTGAGGTACAAATAGCACTGACACTGTCCCTGCCATGTAACTCTTTCCCTGCGCCGGAACACACTACACAAGGCCGCCGCGCTGGCGGCCTTTTATAGTGTGGGGCGTGTGCTAAACCCCCTGAGCTATAATTGGCCACAGGCAACCTGCCTGTGGCCAATTATGGCTCTCCTAGCTGCCGGCGCTGTGATTGGCCAAGCATGCGGGGTCACAGTGCATGCTTGGCCAATCACAGCGCCGGGATTGCACTGCGATGGCGCAGTGTATTGTGGGCCGTTCGCGTCACTCGAATTTGGCGCGAACGGCCCAAATCGTTCGATGTTCGCCGAACGGTCGAACAGCCGATGTTTGAGTCGAACTTATGTTCGACTCGAACACCGAGCTCATCCCTACTCCACAATGATCCACCTGTTGATGATCCGCTCGTCAGCTTTGCCTACTTAAGGACTTCCAGTTCATTTGAGCTTCGCCTTTGCCTGTGTTAACATCACAAGAGACTTTCTCCTGCGTTCCAGTTGAAGACCTGCTTGACTGCTGTCCCCTCTGGCTACGGATCCTGCTTGCTGTTCTATTACCTTTATCGCTGGCTGTTGGACTTTGGCTTGGCTGACTACCCGATCCAGTTACTGAACTCTGGCTATGTTTTGACTACACTTATTCGGTTTACCTTTTTATTATTTATTATTAAACTACTGTGATTTAACTGCACTTCTGTCTCGGTCTGATTCATGGTTTCTGACAGCAACATATGTTTGAAGCGTATCGCGCGTAGCCAAAACATGAGCCGCTTGGGCACCACGTGCTTGACCAGACATATGTCGACCTGCCATGCAGTCCGTTGGCAAGCATACAAAAAAGACCTACACCAAAGAACAAAGCGGAACTCTCCTTGCTCCTCATCAGCTGGGATCTCCAACCCCACTATACCTTCAGTCCTCTCTGAAACCTGCACTTAGAGGAATGAAGGTGTAGAATTAGGTGTGTCACAGCCAAGTACTTGCGGGCAATCTGCTATCGGTACACGACGTCAGATTGTACCAGGCAAATTTCCCTTCCCCAGCTGCTGCACCGCCGAAAGAAGTTCGCTCCCAGCCATCCACATGCCCAGCGGTTGAATGCTAGCTTGGCTAAATTGCTAGCACTTCAACTGCTGCCTTTTCAGTTGGTAGACTCTGCCCCCTTCCGTGAGTTTGTGGAATGTGTGGTTCCTCAGCGGCAGGTTCCCAAACGCCACTTTTTCTCACGGAAGGCAATTCCGGCTCTCTACCGGCATGTGGAAGGCAATGTCTTGGCCTCGCTGGACAGGGAGGTCAGCGGTAAGGTGCACATTACCGCTGACTCACGGTCCAGCAGGCATGGATAGGGACGTTACCTATCTTTCACGGCGCATTGGGTGACTCTTCTGGCAGCTGGGAAGGATGCAGGACAAGGTGCAGTAGTGTTGGAGGTTGTTCCGCCACCACGCCTCCAAAATGCTACTACTGGTGATTCTGACACACCTCTCTCCTCCACCCCCTCCTCTTCTACTTTCTCCATGGCCTCTTCCTGTGCTTTGTCCTCGGAACCAGCGGTGCTCCATAGGCGTTCAAGGGGCTATGCAAGTACAAAGGCAAAAAGATGCCATGCGGTGCTTGAGCTTGTGTGCTTGGGGGACAGGAGCCACACTGGGGCAGAGATTCTGTCAGCTCTGCAGGGGCAGGCACAGAGGTGGTTGACGCCACGCCAGCTTAAGCCAGGAAAGATGGTTTCCGACAATGGCACCAACATCCTCTCCGCCCTTTCCGACAGAGACAACTGACCCATGTGCCCTGTTTGGCTCATGTCCTTAACTTGGTGGTGCAGTGGTTCTTGGGCAGGTACCTGGGCTTACAGGAGGTCCTGAAGCAGGCCAGGAAACTCTGTGTGCATTTCTGCCAGTCAGATAATGCCAGTGCTCGGCTGGCTGACCTGCAAAAGGAATACAACCTGCCCAAGAACTGCCTAATCTGTGACATGACCACCAGGAAGTAGGTTTTCTCTAATTGACTGTTTTCAGTGGGAGGTCATTCTCTCCACTATAAATTGACTTGCTGTTGACCGGATGTGATGTGTTTTGATGATGCCCTGGAGGAGGGGCAAAACGCGTCAACGCACTTCCGGTGGACGGCAAAACCACTGACATTATTTCCTGTCTCCTTGGAGCGCACGCTGTTTGAGCGGCGCTCGTGGAAGCTTTTTCTTACTGAATGCCTGCCTGTGCCATCCAGTGCTATGAACGTCTACTCAACCTTCTAGGCATGTCCAGGAATTATTTTTCTTTCTCCCACACATTTGTCTTCATCTCCGAGCATCCAGCAAGCCATCCAGTTTACAATCGTTTCCATCTTTGAGCAAACCATCCAGTCTCTTTTCCAAGGAGCAGAGGACACGCATCCAATGGTGAGTGGATCTTTAGAGGGAAATTAGCTTGTTCAGTTGATGCTTGCAGGACTATTTATTGAAGATTTGCTGCCTTTAATATTATTTTTGAAGATTTGCTACTTTGAATTTCATTATACACTTATGTCTATTTTGATTAAGACTCAATTTCACTGCACCTTTTAACTATTTTGGACCTTTCAATTTCACCATTGATTGCGCCAACATTTGTCCTTCACTGATCACTTGGTCTATTGTTAGCGCTGCAATTTAGTTTACTTTCTTACATGCCCACCAGGTGGCCATGCTGCAGAGGCTGCACACGCAGCAGGGGCCATCAATGAGTATCTGTTGCAATATGGCACCAGAACAGGGTCAGGGGAGCTTGGATTTTTTTCCCCATGCCAGTGGGCCATGATCAGGGATGCATGCACTGTCCTGGCACCATTTGAGGAGGCCACAAGGATGGTGAGCAGTGACAGTGCATGCATCAGTGACACTGTCCCTCTTGTCCACCTGTTGGAGCACACGCTGCATGGAATAATGGACAGGGCACTTGAGGCAGAATAGAGGGAGGAAGAGGAGGACTTCCTTACCTCTCAAGGCCCCCTTTATCCAGACAGTGTTCCTGCTGGCCCGCCTATCACACAGAAAGAGGAAGAAGAGGAGGAGGATTGTGTCAGCATGGAGGTGGAGCCTAGCACTCAGCATCAGCAGCAGTCTTCAAGGGATCAATTACAGTCCCAAGAAACCTATGGACTTGTACGTGGATGGGAGGAGGTGGCTGCGGATCATGTCGTCCTGAGTGACCCAAAGGACTCCGGACTGAATGCCTCAGCAAACCTACGCTGCATGGCCTCCCTGATCCTGCATAGCCTTCGGAAGGATCCTCGTGCTATCAAGGAGAGGGATCGTTAATGGCTGGCAACCCTCCTTGATCCACGTTACAAGGGTAAGTTTGCAGACCTTATTGTGGCGTCGCAGAGGGAGCAGAGGATGAAACATCTTCGGGAGGCCTTGCAGAAAGGTCTGTGCAATGCGTTCCCAGAGACTGGGAGGTTACAAATTCCTGGTTCTGGACAATGTGTTGCTGAGGCTTCGGTCAGTGAAGGAAGGAGCGGTGGAGAAGGTGGCCGTCTTACCGATGCGTGCAGACAATTTTTTAGTCCGCAGCCCCAAGGTATGATCAGTTCCAACAACCATCGCCAGCGTCTGGTTTACATGGTGCAGGAATACCTAGGGGCAAGATCAGACTTGGACACCTTTCCCACCAAAAATCCTCTGGGTTACTGGGTCTTGAGGATGGATCACTGGCCAGAGCTTGCACAGTATGCAATTGAGCTACTGGCCTGTCCTGCATCCAGCGTTCTTTCGGAACGCACATTCAGTGCTGCTGGAGGCTGTGTAACCGATCACAGGGTGCGCCTGTCCACCGACTCGATCGATCGACTGACCTTCATCAAAATTAATCAGTCTTGGATCACCACCAGCTACCAAGCACCTGATGCTGATGTAACAGAATAATTTTCTTTGAAATGTCAGATCCCTTCAAGACTGCCTATGCTGATGCAGAGTGACTATCCTGTTATGCTGAGTGACTATCCTCTTCCTCCTCAATGATCATGCTGATAGCATGTAAGAACATTTTTGTTTCTGGGCACCGCCACCAGTGGCTAAGGCCCAATTTTTCAGCCCCTGTTTAACATGGGCGTGTAATTACAATTTTTGATGCAATACTTTCCAGCAGGGCTCATTCCTGCGCTCCAACTAGAGTATCTGTGAGGGGTTGCAGTGTTGTGGCACCAGCACCAGTGCCTAAGGCCCAATTTTTCAGCCCCTGTTTAACAGGGGCGTGTAAATACAATTTTTGATGCAATACTTTCCAGCAGGGCTAATTCCTGCGCTCCAACTAGAGTATCTGTAGGGGTTGCAGTGTTGTGGCACCAGTGCCTAAGGCCCAATTTTTATGCCCCTGTTCAACAGGGGCATGCAATTTCAATTCTTGATCTAATATTTCACAGCAGGGCCCATTCCTGCGCCCACCAAGAGTAACTGTGAGGACTTACAGTGTTGTGGCACCAGCACCACCACCAAAGGCCCAATTTTTCCTACCACTGTTCAACAATGGCATGTAATTACAATTCTTGATATAATAGTTCACAGCAGGGTGCTCCAGCACCCACCAAGAGTTACTGTGAGGGCTTACAGTGTTGTGGAAATACCAACACCTAAGGGCCAAATTTCTGCAGAGTATATACGGCAGGCCCCTACTTTCAAACATCCAACTTACAAATGACTCCTACTTGCAAACGGAAGGAGACAACAGGAAGTGAGAGGAAATCTACCCCTAGGAAGGAAATTCTCTCCGGTAAGAGTTAATATGGGAAAAAGATGTCTCCTCTCCACTGATGCTTTATCATCAATCCTTGTTTCACTAAAAAACCCAAATTTTCAAAAAACATTTGTCATTGGGACGGAAAGTGAGGTGAAATGTTCTGAACAGGTGCACAGACAGCAAAACAAATGTTACAGGGGTGATAACCCTTCCCTATGTTTTCCAAAAAGCTTAAAACAGATTTTTGGGCTGGAGCTACTCTTAAAAAATATACCAGTTCAAAATTACAAACAGATTCTACTTAACAACAAACCTGCAGTCCCTGTCTTGTTTGCACCGCCTGTATACTGCTGTTCAGAGTATATAAGCGCCTTTCCTTTTTTTTATTTGGGTGCGGGATTTCCCTTAATATCCATACAAGACCCAAAGGGGCTGGTAATGGGCTGGGCGGGGGGTACCCATGCTATTTTTCTCAATGATTTTCATCCATATTGCCGGGACCAGACATTACATTAAAGCCGCAAGCAGTTTTAACCACTTAACGACCGCTCACTGTATATATACTTTGGTAAAATGGCACGAACAGGCACAATCACGTACCTGTACGTGACTGCCTTCGTATGGGTGGCAGTGGGCTGTCGGTATTGCTCCGGGAGTGATCGGTGATGAGGGAGCGGCCATTGGTTTCTGGCCACCCCCTCACGATCGCTCCCGGCGAATGAAATGCTTCCTCTGCCTGTGTAATGTAAACACAGGCAGAGGAAGTGATGTCATCTCTCCCTGCGGCGCTAACATATACCGAGCGCCGTGGAGAGAAGATGTCAGGTTAGTGCACAAACACTACACTGACACATAGGCACACATAGGAACACGGTCGCCCCCCTAGTCACCCCAGATCACCCCCCAGATCACCTCCCAGCCCCCAGTCACAGTGTCACTGATCGCAGTGATCATTTATTTACTGATCACTGCAAACATTTGTCACTGTAAAAGTGTCAGGGCAGTTAGTGTAGGTCCCTTTAGGTCCAGGGTAGCCCCCTAACCCCCCCTAATAAAGGTTTAACCCCTTGATCGCCCCCCAGGTAACCCTTTCACCCCCTAGCACCACTGTCACTAAGCGATCGTTTTTTCTGATCGCTGTATTAGCGTCGGTGATGCCGCTAGGTAGTCAGTTATTTTTTTAGGTTCGCCGCCAGGTTTTTATAGCGTCGGGTACCCCCATATATTACCTAATAAACGTTTAACCCCTTGATCGCCCCCCAGGTAACCCTTTCACCCCTTTTTGCCAGTGTCACTAAGCGATCGTTTTTCTGATCGCTGTATTCGTTATGCTGGTGCCGCTAGGTAGTCAGTTATTTTTTTAGGTTCGCCGCCAGGTTTTTATAGCGTCAGGTACACCCATATATTACCTAATAAAGGTTTAACTCCTTAATCGCCCCCCAGGTAACCCTTTCACCCCCTTTTGCCAGTGTCACTAAGCAATCGTTTTTCTGATCGCTGAATTAGGTATGCTGGTGCCGCTAGGTAGTCTGTTATTTTTTTAGGTTCGCCGCCAGGTTTTTATAGCGTCAGGTACCCCAAAATATTAACTAATAAAGGTTTTAACCCCCTGATTGCCCCTAGAGTTAACCCTTTCACCAGTGATCACTGTATAAGTGTCACTGGTGACACTGGTTAGCCAGTTAGTTATTTCGTTATTTAGGTTCCCCGTCAGGTTTTTATATAGCGTCAGGTACCCCCATATATTACCTAATAAAGGTGTAGTGATACCCCCAGACTAAGGGAGCCGCTGGTTTGCTTTTGGGCCCTGTACACAGCACAGCCAACCCCCGGCAATCTACTCAGCCCTTCTCTATCACAGCTAGTCTAGGGGTGGTATTTCTATATAGCTCTATAACAGTTTATGCACAATCCCACAATACCTTTCTTCTAGTGATAAGATAGATATATATATATATATATATATATATAGACTCCAATACCAGATTTGAGAAAATGTAAAAGGTTTACTTGTAGATAAAAGGGGTTAACAATCAATATTACTTATAACGCATGCATGCAGAGCCCTGCAGTAATACTAACAGTAGTTAATTATAGTGCGCAAATAGTTCTAACACACACTAACATATAGCTTGAGTCCCCATTAGCAATATGGCACCCAACAGTGCTATCAACTCCCAGTCAGGCCTGACTCAGGTAAAACTCAGTCTCCAGAGAAGGAATCTTCGCATGCCAGATGATCGATGGTGCACATACAGGAACAATATTTGTAATCCAACAATGTATAAGGTAGTAGAACAACTCCCCGGAGACTATGTGACTCAGTCCTCCAACTAGTCTCCTGACAGGAAAAGGGAAATATAACCCGATGGGCCAAGGCAGTCTATAGGCCTAATAAAGTACTCGACTATAGCTGTGAGCAGGTGCTCTCTCACCCCTCCGGACTCGATCCCAGTCCGGGACTCCCACCGCTGTGTCTTCACACACACAGGATCTGCCACCGCCTGATCTCCGGTTCACTAACGTCCCTGAAGCAGGTAGATGTCTGTCGCCGCACAGGCTCTGCAGCGAGGTGGAAGGCTCTCTGGAAGTGCGCAAGGCCCAGGCCTCGGGCCTTGCACTCGCAGCAGGTCCGCACAGGAAGTCCTCTTGCCAGCCGCGCGTTGTCCAAAGAGGCCGGGCTTAGCCTCACCCTCCCCTTTTATACCCCACCCATGAGTCTCTGCGGCAGCCCAATGCTCCCTGGGTGCCAAACGGGGTTCTGGGTAACGTAGTCCGTGGGGCCTCAACGGAGACCCCGCTACACACTCCCCCCACTTAAACTCTTTGGTCCCCAAAGATAATTGTCAACAAACACTACGCACAACATTAGACATAGTTGCGTATGATGTCGGCAGAGGAAGTTCCCACCAAAAATGAGAGGGTGAACTTCCTCGCCCACAGGTCACACTATCATAAGTGGCCTGCCTAACTGTGCCAGGGGGTGAGTTGGGGTTGCCCTCCACCAAATGAACAGTGGAGGGATCAGGGCTTTCTGCACTCCTCCTGCCAGTTGCCACCATATCCTCCGAGCTCCTCCCCATTTGTGGGTAAGTCAGCCTTCGGGGAGGCCTTATGGCCCTTTTCACCCTTCTCTCTCTTGGGATTTCTGGCTTCAACACTGTAGGTTCCTCTTCCGGAACAGACATGTCAGCTTCCACTGTTTCTGAAACATTTAACTCAGGAAAAGGAGGATTCACAGAACATCTTGGATCCTCCTCTGGGAGCGAGTCGAGGGCATCTTCCTATGAGTCTGATAGAGGGCTGGATGGGATAAATTCAGTAGCTTCTGCATTCAGTGTACTGTCTATGGTGTCTTCCAAAGGTGGGAGATCTAAAGCAGAAGTCACTGGGGCCTGGGAAGGCCATAGCCATCCCAACTCTTCCCTTTCATCCTCACTAGGCTCAGAGACATCTGTTTCTTCAGACCGAGATTTGTAGAGGCAGAGAGGCAGAAGCCCCATACCATACCAAGAATATGGATATGATGAAAGAAGAGGCACCAAAACCCAAGGCCCATACAGACAAAATGAATGGAGTCCAATACCAACATACAATTATTATGCACCATTAAGGAACTATCAAGATGAATACAGACAAGAGGGACATCGCTCAGACTACAACAGGTCTTTTTTAGAGAGAGAGAGAGGTCGGGATCATCATCCACCGAGGAATCTGGGGGAAACAGGAAATGGAAGAAGAAGCCCAGAACCAAAAGAGGATGTAGATCAGGAAAGAGAGAACAAAAGAAAAAGGGAAAGGGAATAAAAGGAGAAGGTATCTTCAATCTCAGCGGAAAACCATTAACTCATGAAGAAGTAGGAGTCCTCGATAAAGGACTAAAATATGCTCCTACCAAAAATCTAGATAAATTTCATACTTACATCGAAATTCAGAAGTACATAAGAAAACTAAATATTAAAAAATATGTTGCAAGCAATACAGCCAAACCCAAGTCAAGAATACAAGAAGAAGATATAATCCACAGCAACTTGAGAAATAAGTCAACATTCAATCCTCCAGAAAAAACAATAAACACATCGAAGTCTTCAAAAAATTAGTCGTAAAAGATCTGATAAATTTAAAAGTACATAAAAAAGAAGAACCAATATACATCAAGAGTGGTATTAACAAGCTCACAAAAAGGAAAGACCTAGCTATCCGACCAGCGGATAAAGGAGGAGGAATAGTAGTCTTTACAAAGGAACAATACCATGAAAATATGAACACATTACTCCAGGATGAAAATACCTATCATAAACTTTTGGGGAATCCAATGTTCAAATGTAGAAAGGCCTTAGAACAAGTTGTACATCTAGGCCTGAAACGGGAAATTTTAAACAAGAAAGAAGCAAAATACTTCATTCCAGAATCATGTCGGACCCCGGTCATATACTGTGTACCGAAAATACACAAAAACAGTACCAAGCCACCCTCAAGACCAATAGTGAATGGAATAGACTCTCTCACAGCCAGGATGGGCGAATACATCAATCATTACTTACAACCGGCAGTACAAGGAACTCGGGCCTACTTAAGGGATACAAAACAGATGTTACAGATTCTGGAAAAACATCCCAACAATAGATAAACCTTGGATGATGGCCACAGCCGACGTCTCTTCCCTTTACACAATTATTCCACATAATTTAGCATGCGAGGCTGTAAAATGGGGACTCAGAAAACATACCAACTTACTTTGTGTACAAAGAAAATACCTAGTGAAAGGACTGGATTGATTGATGTATTCGCCCATCCTGGCTGTGAGAGAGTCTATTCCATTCACTATTGGTCTTGAGGGTGGCTTGGTACTGTCTTTGTGTATTTTCGGTACACAGTATATGACCGGGGTCCGACATGATTCTGGAATTAAGTATTTTGCTTCTTTCTTGTTTAAAATTTCCCGTTTCAGGCCTAGATGTACAACTTGTTCTAAGGCCTTTCTACATTTGAACATTGGATTCCCCAAAAGTTTATGATAGGTATTTTCATCCTGGAGTAGAGCATTGAGGTCGGAAATTACGTGTATTACGTGCATGTTCGTTTCCACGTGCACGCTGGATGTGACTAAGCCATGCCCCCCGCATCCTAGGGTAGCTCTTTAAACAGAGCTGATTCCCATGTGCGCGCGGACGAGATGGTCCAGTAATCAGGATAGCTCGGGGGGAGAGGGGCTGTGCCACCAGGGGGATGCCGACGGCCACGCTCCAGAGGCGGGCGATCCCCAAGCCTTTTGGCAGCCGTGACAGAGCGGAGTAAGGGGGCAATGCTGTCCACAGGAATGCTGCCAGACACTGAGCACACTGCAGGGGAAGCATGGTAATGTTAAACACCAGGTATGTTACAATTACATCCTCTAGTGGTAAAAAACAGGCAAGGCATCGCTTCTCAGAAGTCCCACCAAGTGAACCGTATGTGTTCCTTTCTTAGGATCTTCTTTTAACTTACCATTCCTGCCGCAGGATACTGCTGGAAAACACAACCAGACCCAATCTTCACCCATCATGGCGGGCCATGTCATGACGGACCTTCAAGAACAGGGTCCCCCTTGCATACTGGGGTCCACACCCTTGGACCTGTATAGCACCCTGCCAGGACAACCTTTGGTTTAGCCATGTAACCAAGGACCTGGATCCCAGGGTCCAGACCTCAAAAGAGGAGCATTACAGGCAAGAGACCTCGCTTTTTCTTCCTCGAGACTCGTTTACCATCCATTTTGGCCATTATTTTTTGGCACCTTGAATGGATCCGACTGCATAGCCCCTTGATCCTGCCAAGGATTTCTCCAACGGGGCTCTTTTTTAGCATAGCACTTTAACCACCGTGACCATCACCTTGAGACACTGGTGAAAAAACAGAGGTACTTCCTGTATGGGAGGGGTTATAAAGAGGGGGACGTCCTGTCTTTTGGGTGTGCCAGTGTCCATTCACCTATAGGTGGTGTATAACCCACATAGTATTTTCTATGGCTGCTCTGTGTCCCGTGATGTACGATAAAGAAATATCTGCGTGACCTGGGAGATTACCAGAACAAGCAGCTATTTAGATGGCAAGCTAATGTTGGTCAAGGCAACGATACAGCCCCCCACATATCTCCCAGTAAAGAAGGTAATCAAGGAAAAAATAGAAACATGGGGGATCTGACTCCCCATGGCCCTAGGCAATATAATCACCCACAAGCAGCTGGGAAACCAGCAAATAGGGACCCACCACCAGCTCAGTATGGAGAACATAATTCAGATGGCCAGCAGGTACCAACATACAAGAGACCCTATTATAATTGTAATTATTATGATAATAGGGGATCTAATTATAATGGAGGCAGACCACCTTACCAGGGACCCCCCCCCCAAAAAAATAGGGAATGCTCCCTGCTATATGGGTCACCCAGCTGGGGGCCAGTATTCACAAGGGTATCAGGTTAGAACTCCGCAAAGAGGAGGACCACCACAGTATAGAGGTCCACCACAGGGTGAGTACCACCAGCAAGGTGGGCCACCCCCCTATGGAAGACCCCCCTATGGAGAAGGACAGTATTATTCACCAAAACCACAAAGACCCAGATTTGAGAGAGCACCATCTGATTATGAAGTACCCACCTACAACAAATGTGAACCATTGTATGATGCACCAAGTCAAGGATATCCACAAGGAAACTCTTTTTTAGAGAAGGGTCGGGGGAACTCAGGCAAGGAAGAAAGAATCCTGGAAAAACAGGAGTACGAGCAGGAAGAAGGATACAACAAAAAAAGAAAAAGGAAAAACTAGGGGAAGGGATTTATAACTTAAGTGGCATTGCTTTAACTAGGGAAGAGATTTTAACATTGGATAAGGGTATTAAATATGCGCCAAAAGAAGGACTCAATAAGTTTGAAACATACATTGGAATTCAGAAGTTTATTAGTAAACTAAATGTTAAGAAATATTATGTTCAAAACCCGATAGAAAGGACAGCAGGGAAATTTAACTCAATTAAAAAATAAATCTGTTTTTAACCCCAAAATAGATAACAATAAATATATTGATTTATTTAAGAGGTTGGTTATCACTGAATTTGAGCAATTACCTATTAAAAAATTTTATGAACAGAAGGATATAAAAGAGGGCCTCAAATCACTGGGGGACAGGAAAGACATTGTTATTCGCCCAGAAGATAAGGGGGGGCGGGGGGGGGGGTTATAGTGGTACTATCCATTGAACAATATAAGAGGGAAATTAGTAATATTCTCTGCTCCTGGCTTTGGATGCAGAGAAGGCATTCAATAGAATTCATTGGGAGTACCTAGCACAGATCCTGAACAGATTTGGCTTTAAGGGCCAGATATTTCAAGCCATTATGGCGCTTTATACAACCCCCTCGGCTCAGGTATACATCTCGGGTATGCTATCAACCCCATTCACTATAACAACTGGATCCCGCCAAGGGTGTCCACTATCTCTGCTAATCTTCAATTTACTCATGGAGCCCATGGCTGCATATGTACGCCAGCACCCCAATATTAAGGGATTTTCAATTAGTGGTAGGATGAATACATCAGTCTGTTTGCAGACGATAATATATTGATGTTTACTGATGTTACAACTTACTTGGCTTCGGTACACCAGGCTTTACAAATGTTTAATGCTATGTCCTACCACAAAGTCAATGAGACCAAATCGTACATCTTAGGATTGGGCCTATCCAGTGAGGTGAGACATGGTATTAGTACTAGATTCCCCTACGCGTGGAAAGAAAAGGGTATAGCTTACCTGGGTATCACTTTCACCCCTAGAGTGTCTGATTTAGTTAGAGGAAACCATATCACGTTCTTATAATCCTTACGCCTCAAACTGGACAACTTATGAAAATATGAGCTATCCTGGTCAGGCAGACTTGCAGCATTCAAAATGCTAATTCTCCCACAATTCTTGTATTTATTCAGAACCTTACCTATACCAGCACCTAAAACCTTCTTCCAGCAGGCACAATCAGAGTTTAACAGATTCTTATGGGTGGGGAAAAAGGCACGCTGCACCTTCAGTAGGCTTATCAAACTAAAACAAGCAGGAGTGGGACACAAAAACATTAGAGACTATCATGCAGCAACTATACTAGCTCAAGCAAAGGAATGGTTTTCAACACGCCAAATTACCCTTTGGGCTGAGCTCGAACAACACCAAATTAGAGGAGGCAACTTATATAACTATCTGATAACCAGCACTTTCCGCCTACCCAACACACCAACAGTAGTTCCCACCATACAAGCAACTGTGGAAGCTTGGCGCTACCTCCACAAGTCTATATCAACTACTCACACCCTTATCCCCCTTGAATTCCCAATTACGGCCATGTCACTTCTGATACCTGACATGTCCCCAAACAATTGGTGTACCACCAAAGATCTCCACCTGGAAGATCTGATTGTAGGCCCTGCGTTAAAAACATTCAGAGCGTTACAACTTGAACACTATTCCATCGTCGGAATTCTAGAAATACATCTAAATATCCTACTTATTGAAACATAATAACAAGCTAATCACTCACCTACTCTGGCAAGTAGCCCTTTACTACACAACCACAGACACTAGACTCAAAGGCACGTCATTACTATATAAGCACCTACAAAACAAACAAGAGTTTAGCAAAACTCGCAATATTTGAGTCTGAGAAAGGAACTTTGGAAAAAATGACACTGAGGATCAATGGCATAAATCCGTTAGTACAACATATGCATCTACTAGAAGTGCCAACCTGTGGGAACTGTACCAAAATGTTTTATTAAGATGGAACCTTACCCCTATTCGCATATCGAAATTCGCTCCTGGGACACCTTTAGAATTAGGGATGAGCTTCGTGTTCGAGACGAACAGGGTGCGCCTGGTTCTGGGCACTGCCACCAGTGGCTAAGGCCCAATTTTTCAGCCCCGGTTTAACAGGGGTGTGTAAATACAATTTTTAATGCAATACTTTGCAGCAGGGCTCATTGCTGCGCTCCTAATAGAGTATCTGTGAGGGGTTGCAGTGTTGTGGCACCAGTACCAGTGCCTAAGACCCAATTTTTCAGCCCCTGTTTAACAGGGGCGTGTAAATACAATTTTTGATGCAATACTTTGCAGCAGGGCTTATTGCTGCGCTCTTAATAGAGTATCTGTGAGGGGTTGCAGTGTTGTGGCACCAGCACCAGTGCCTAAGGCCCAATTTTTTTGCCCCTGTTTAACAGGGGCTTGTAATTAAAATTTTTGATGCAATACTTTGCAGCAGGGCTCATTGCTGCGCTCCAAGTACAGTATCTGTGAGGGGTTGGGTTACAGTGTTGTGGCACCAGTGCCTAAGGCCCAATTTTTCAGCCCCTGTTTAACAGGGGCGTGTAATTACAATTTTTGATGCAATACTTTGCAGCAGGGTTCATTGCTGTGCTCCAAGTACAGTATCTGTGAGGGGTTGCAGTGTTGTGGCACCAGTGCCTAAGGACCAATTTTTCTGCCCCTGTTCAAAAGGGGCATGTAATTACAATTCTTGATCTAATAATTCACAGCAGGGCCCATTCCTGCGCCCACCAAGAGTAACTGTGAGGGCTTACAGTGTTGTGGCAACACCAACACCTAAGGGCCAAATTTTTGCAGAGTATATACGGCAGGCTCCTACTTACAAACATCCAACTTACAAGCGACTCCTACTTGCAAACGGAAGGAGACAACAGGAAGTGAGAGGAAATCTACCCCTAGGAAGGAATATTCTCTCCTGTAAGAGTTAATATGGGAAAAAGGTGTCTCCTCTCCACTGATGCTTTATCACCAATCCTTGTTTCAATAAAAAACCCAAATTTTCAAAAAACATTTGTCATTGGGACAGAAAGTGAGGTGAAATGTTCTAAACAGGTGCACAGACAGCAAAACAAATGTTACAGGGGTGATAACCCTTCCCTATGTTTTCCAAAAAGCTTAAAAATAGATTTTTTGGCTGGAGCTACACTTAACCACTTAAGCCCCGGACCATTTGGTAGCTAAAGGACCAGAGCTGTTTTCAGAATTTTGCACTGCGCTGCTTTAACTGGAAATTGTGCGGACATGCAATGTTGTACCCAAACGAAATTTGCGTCCTTTTCTTCCCACAAATAGAGCTTTCTTTTAATGGTATTTGATTGCCTCTGCGTTTTTTTTTTTTTGCGATATAAACGTAAAAAGACTGAAAATTTTGAAAAAAAAAAGATATTTTCTACTTTTTGTTATAAGAAAAATCGAATAAACTCAATTTTAGTCATACATTTAGGCCAAAATGTATTCAGCCACATGTCTTTAGTAAAAAAAATGTCAATAAGCGTATATTTATTGGTTTGCGCAAAAGTTATAGCGTCTACAAACTAGGGTACATTTTCTGGAATTTACACAGCTTTTAATTTATGACTGCCTATCTCATTTCTTGAGGTGCTAAAATGGCAGGGCAGTACAAAACCCCCCCAAATGACCCCATTTTGGAAAGTAGACACCCCAAGGAAATTGCAGAGAGGCATGTTGAGCCCATTGAATATTTTTTTTTGTCTCAAGTGATTGAATAATGACAAAAAAAAAGAATTACAAAAAGTTGTCACTAAATGATATATTGCTCACACATGCCATGGTTATATGTGGAATTGCACCCCAAAATACATTTTGCTGCTTCTCCTGAGTACGGGGACACCACATGTGTGGGACTTTTTGGGAGCCTAGCCGCGTACGGGCCCCCGAAAACCAAGCACCGCCTTCAGGATTTCTAAGGGCGCAAATTTTTGATTTCACTCCTCACTACCTATCACAGTTTCGAAGGCCATAAAATGCCAAAATAGCACAAAACCCCCCCCCAAATTACCCCATTTTAGAAAGTAGACACCCCAAGGAAACTGCTGAGAGGCCTGTTGAGCCCATTGAATATATTTTTTTTTTGTCCCAAGTGATTGAATAATGACAAAAAAAAAAAAAAAATTACAAAAAGTTGTCACTAAATGATATATTGCTCACACATGCCATGGTTATATATGGAATTACACCCCAAAATACATTTTGCTGCTTCTCCTGAGTATGGGGATACCACATGTGTGGGACTTTTTGGGAGCCTAGCCGCATACGGGACCCCGAAAACCAAGCACCGCCTTCAGGATTTCTAGGCACAAATTTTTGATTTCACTCCTCACTACCTATCACAGTTTCGAAGGCCATAAAATGCCAAAATAGCACAAAACCCCCCCAAATGACCCCATTTTGGAAAGTAGACACCCCAAGTTATTTGCTGAGAGGCATGGTGAGTATTTTACAGCCCTCATTTGTTTTTGAAAATGAAGAAAGAAAATATATATATTTTTTTTTCAATTTTCAAAACTTTGTGACAAAAAGCGAGATCTGCAAAATACTCACCATACCTCTCAGCAAATAGCTTGGGGTGTCTACTTTCCAAAATGGGGTCATTTGGGGGGGTTTTGTGCCATCTGGGCATTCCATGGCCTTCGAAACTGTGATAGGCAGTGAGAAGTGAAATCAAAAATGTACACCCCTAGAAAGCCTGAAGGCCTTGCTTGGTTTTGGGGTCCCGTACGCGGCTAGGCTCCCAAAAAGTCTCACACATGTGGTATCCCCGTACTCAGGAGAAGCAACAGAATGTATTTTGGGGTGTAATTCCACATATGTCCATGGCATGTTTGAGCAATATATCATTTAGTGACAACTTTGTGCAAAAAAATAAAAAAATTAAAATAAATTGTCTTTTTTCCACAACTTGTGTCAACATATAAAATATTCTATGGACTCGACATGCCTCTCAGTATATAGCTTGGGGTGTCTACTTTCCAAAATGGCTGTCATATGGGGGGGTTTTGAACTGTTCTGGCATTTTATACACAACATTAGGAAGCTTACATCCACTCTTCTAACCACTTGAAAACAAAGCCCTTTTTGACACTTTTTGTTTACATGAAAACTTTTTTTTTTTTTGCAAGAAAATTATGTTGAACCCCCAAACATTATATATATTTTTAAAGCAAAGGCCCTACAGATTAAAATGGTGGGTGTTGCATTTTTTTTTCTACACAGTATTTGTGCAGCGATTTTTCAAACGCATTTTTTGGGGAAAAAATACACTTTTTTTAATTTTATTTCAATATTTCTTTATTATTTTCAAAGGAAAAGGTAGTCAGGATATACATACTTTACAATATGTCAGATGTTCCGACTGAAGCAAGTGATGTCAATCTATATAACACTGCAGTAAGCTATATAGAGAAAGTTACACAGTCGAATAGAACCTGACTTAATCCTGTTTAGTATGGTAACATATTAACATATCGACTCAACATTAACTTGATAACTCAATGGTAAATCAATAACTCCAGACGGGGGGAGGGGGGGAGGGAGAAGGAGCACCAGCTAAACAAGCATTATTGTTACCTCACAGGGGTGGGTAGGATGATAGAAGGAATTACACGAATGAGAGAGGATTGCAATACGAATAATACATCAGGAGGTTACAGTACATTTTGGATGTGTGAGCCAGACCTGCCAGTTATATAAAAACTTTTCCATATTTAGGTTTTTTCTAGCAAGTAGACTCTCCATTGCACATTGATGATTCAAATCGGTTATTGCGTTTGCAATGGCTGGTGAGTCAGTGGTTTTCCAGAGTTTCGTGATGTTCACTTTTGCCGCGAGTAGTAAATGAATTATCACTACCCGTGAGTTGGGTGGGAATTTGTCTATTCCAAGGTGTAATAGTGCTAGTGAGGGATTAGGTGGTGTTGCAATCTGTGAAATGGTGGAGATTAAGGCAAAAACTTGTTTCCAGAATGAGCTTAGGGTTTTACAATACCATAGGATATGTGCTATGGTACCAGTGCTTCCACAAGATCGCCAGCAGGTAGGAGGATGGCCAGGGAAGAATTTGCAGAGGCGATAGGGTGTGAGATACCACCTATGAATCGTTTTTTGGTATGATTCCCAATGATTAGAGCAATGGGAGGCCGTAAAGGTGTGCTGAAAGGCACGTGTCCACATGTCGGGGTTAATAGTAATGTTTAGTTCTTCCACCCATTTTGAAAGGGATGGTATTTGGGAATAGGGACGGTCATCGTTGAGTGTAGAATATATCGTAGATATGCCACGTTTCGGGTATGTCGTGTGTGTGTAGAAATTGTGTATAGGTTCAGGGAGTTTGGCTACAGTAGAGAATTTGGTTTTTTGAAGATAATGAGAGATCCTCATGTATGTGAAAATTTCCGTGTGGGGGAGGTTATATTCAGTTTGGAGACTTGTAAAGGTTTTCAGAGTGTCGTTAGTGTTGTAGAGATCTGAGACGTTAGTTATCGATAGTGTCTGCCACTTCACCAGATTTAAGTCAGGTATGTGTATCGTCAGAGTACTAAGGGGGATTTGTAGTCTGTGAGACGGATGGTTAGATATCGTTTGGGCAAGTTTCTTCCAAGCTAACAGTGATGCCGTAATCGACGGGGGATTGATCAGTCTATTGGAGGGAGGGTTCATCGATGTGGCAAGGAGTAAATCTCGTAAAGTATGTGGTTTAAAGACTGAAGATTCTATGATAGACCAGGTCTTATCGGGTGTTGGGTGCCACCAGTAATATGGCTGGTCGAGGATTGCCGCATAGTAGTAGCTTTGAATGTGGGGGAGACTCACCCCTCCTCTCTTATGGTGTCTTGTTAAAATGTATTGAGCGCATCTGGGTGGTTTATTTTCCCATATAAATCTAGAAAGTTGTTTCTGTATGGAGGTGAAAAAGGAATTCGGTACAGGTAGAATTACCGTGCGAAATAGGTATAGTAGTTTAGGGAGGATTAGCATCTTAAAGGAGGCAATACACCCTAGTTTAGAGAGACCTGTAGAGCGCAGTTGACATAATAGTTGGGGAAGTAGTTTTTGGAAAGTGCGGTAGTTGAGGTCATAAAGTTGAGACAGCGAGGGGGCTAGTTTTATTCCTAGATAAGGAATAGACTGTGTCGTCCAGGAATAAGGGAGAGTGCCCTTCAGGTGGGACTGTTGGTCGTGTGTCAAGGTAAGCGGGAGGATTAGGGATTTAGAGGAGTTAATTTTGTAGAGGGAGGCTATACTAAATTGAGTTAAGATTTCTTGGATTGCAGGCATGGAATGTGTTGGTTTTGTGACTAGAAGTATGACATCATCAGCATAAAGGCTTATTTTATGCTCCATGTCATTGTGTTCGATGCCGGAGATACGTTTGTCACCTCTGATCTTTGCTGCCAGTGGTTCCATTATTAGAGCAAAGATGAGAGGGGAGAGCGGGCAGCCTTGGCGGGTGCCGTTGGATATCCTAAAGGGTTTAGAGAGGGATCCGTCAGTTAATACAGATGCAGAGGGTTGTGAATAGAGCGCAAGTATAGCTGATTGAAACCAACCTGTAATTCCAAATTTAGTTAGTACTGCTTTCAGGAATCCCCAGTGCACTCTGTCGAACGCCTTCTCTGCGTCCAAGGATAGTAGCAGAGAAGGCGTTCGCGACTGGGCAACCCGATGTATCAAATCAATAACTCTTCTAGTAGCGTCTGGGGCTTGTCTGTTCGCCATAAAGCCGACTTGGTCTGGATGTACTAAGGAGGGGAGACACTTCAACAACCTAGAAGCAATGACTTTAGCGTAAATCTTTATGTCTGTATTGAGGAGCGATATAGGTCTGTAGTTAGTTGTAGAAGTAGGATCTTTCTCAGGTTTAGGGATTGTGGTAATAGTTGACCGTAACATATCAAGCAGTAGAGAACCAGAGGTGGCGGCAGAGTTGAAGAGGTCAGTAAGGTGTGGGGTGACTAGTTTGGCAAATGTTTTGTAGTATTCATTAGTGTAGCCATCTTCCCCAGGGGATTTGTGGAGAGGAAGCGAGTTGATGGCTTTTAGGATTTCGTCTTCCGAGAACAGTTGGGAAAGGATACTCAGTTGCGAGTGGGTTATATTTGGGAGATCAATATTGGTTAGAAAATTTTGTATGTTTTGATCATTTGGTTGGTGAGTAGCTGTGTCATTCGAGAGGTTATAAAGAGAGGAGTAATAGTCGCTAAATGCATCGGCTATATCCTGCGGGTTAGTCAGGAGCCGTTTAGTGGTGGGGTGATAAAGGGAAGCTATTTTGTTTCTAATGCACCAGCTTTATTGCCTAAGGCATAGTATTTGGCTTTGGTTAGTGTGAGGTTCTTCTCAAATTTAACGAGTAGAAGTGTGTGAAGTTTGTGTCGTTTTTCTAAGAGTTCAGTTGCTAAATGTGGAGAGGGAGTTATTTTATTCTGTTTTTCTAATAGAGTGATTCGGGAAAGAACCTCTTCAACTTGCTTACACCTCTGTCTCCTAATATTACTATGAAGCTTAATTAGGGTACCACGCATGTAAGCTTTATATGCTGACCATAGTACAAACCTATCAGTGTCCGGTTGGTTGTTCATTTGAAAATAGAAATGGTGGTCAGTAGTGAGATCTTGAATAATTTTCGGGTCAGAGAGGAGGGACGAGTCAAGCCTCCAAACCCGGGTTGTCTTTGGTCTACCGTTTCCTACCATAAGGGAAACCGGTGCATGGTCTGTCCATGTGATGGTTCCGATTTCGGATTTCGTCACATCCTGAAGGGTGATTTTGTCAACTAAGAAGAAGTCAATTCGAGAATATGAAAGTTGAGAGGAGGAGAAGTATGAAAAGTCTCGTTCATTACTGTGTTGACATCTCCACGGATCAAAGAGATCATTCGTTTGTAGAAAGGGGTTTAAGACATTTCGAGGTCTTTTTGCTGTGGAAGTAGTGTCCAGAGTGGAATCTTCTATTATGTTAAAGTTGCCGCCCATCAGAAGTCTTCCGGAGTCGTGCAATTTTCTTGTATAGTAGTTTTAGGAATCGCAGTTGCTGTGTGTTCGGCCCATAAACATTGACCAGGGTGTAGGTGACTTGATTGATGTCTCAAATGAGGATCAGGAAACGTCCGTGGGGGTCCTCGATGGATTGATGAAGTTGAAATTGTAGCGTATTCCGTATGGCAGTGAGGACTCCATTTTTCTTTCTTTGACATGAGGCCGAAAAGACTTGATCAAAGTTTTTTAAGGTAAATCTGGGAGTCTTGTTTGAGGCAAAATGAGTCTCTTGCACTAAGAGGATATCAGTTTTTTGGGTGTTGGCTTCTCTGAACAGTGCAGATCTCTTCTGAGGGGAGTTCAGGCCCCTGGCGTTAATAGAAACTATTTTGAAAGCCATTGTGTAAGATTAGAGTTAGGGCGGATGGAGTGTAAGCGGAGCTTGGGTATGGTAGACGAGGGGTAATTTTTTTTTAGTCCAGTTGGAAACAATAAGGACGTTGTTTAGCCCAAGGAATAGAGTTCCGGATGCAGAATGGTATAGAGGTGGTTGGAGATTAGCTGGTGTCGAGGGTGGGTGGAAGGTTTTGGTGTAAAAAGGGAGAGCCCAGCAACTAAGGGCCTGGGCTCAATGTGCAGAAACTACTGCAAACAAAGAGTGGGGGAAAGAGATCTTGTGTCCGCAATGTGGGACAAGGATCTCTCAACAGACAGGCAGGTACTGTAAAAGAAAAAAAAAAAGGTGCTGCAGTTTCCCAGCTAATGAAGGCATGTAGAGAAGGATTCAAGATGCGGTGGTCAGGCAAGTGGGGTATTTCCCCCGGTCTCCATAAGGGTAGGAGTGGTGGCAGGAGGGCACGGTGTTTCTGCTGGGATGATGCGCCAATTTCTCAGGAGCGTGAGTCCCATAGGGAGAGTGCGCACTGCATGAGTTTTGTTCTGGTATGTAATGAGCAGCTTTGTGGGGAAGCCCCATTTACAGGGGATTTTATGATTCTGCAGTGCTTTGGTTATAGTAGCCAGCTGTCTGCGATTTTCCATAGTTGCTTTGGATAAATCAGCATATAGTGCGATGTTGGTAAAAGGGTCAGGGAGCCCCGGTGCTTTTTTGGCTGCATATATGACTCTCTCCTTCACTGTGAAAAAGTGGATTCGGGCCAGAACATCCCTAGGGGTGGAGGGAGGGAGGTGAGACGGCTTGGGGAGTCTGTGTGCCCTGTCAATTTCCAAGTCACGGGATGTCAGATCAGGTACAAGGGCTTGCATCAGGGATTGCAGAAATTGCGTCAGATCCGACGATTGGATCGACTCAGGGACATTGCGAAATTTAATATTGTTCCTTCTGGAACGGTCCTCTAAATCCGCGAGCTATAAACTAATTAATTGAAGCTCATCTTCATGATCTGCAAAGCCATCCACTAGCTCATTATGGGCAGTGAGTATGTCTCCCATTTTAGATTCCATGTGGGCTATAGCTTGGTCATGCTGAGTCACTGTTATGGATAGAGAGGAGACAGCAGAGGATAAATCTGTATACAATGTTTGCCTCAGTGAGAGAAGCATATTTTTCATTGTAGTTTCTGACAAGGGCTGGTCAGAGGCAGGGAACGCATCTAATACAGATGATTGCTGCTCAGGCTCATCCGTTCTGAGTCTAGACTTGGCAGGGCTGGATGTCGGGGGGGGGGTTAGGAGGAGAGCACTCACCCTGGATGTCAGAGTACCACTGTGTTCCTGGAGACATCGCAGCGTTCAGGTTGTGAGGAGAGGAGGAAAGCCGCGCTGTCGTATCCCAGCTTATGCCGGCGCCATCTTGGCTGTTTGCCAGAGCCGCTGAGGGATAGTAATCAGTCAGTCTTCTGGGGAGTGAAGTCGTCTTCCTCCGCTTCAGCATAGCTGCACAATGTGCCTGGATGTTTAGGCAGCTTGTGGGGAGTTTTTATCCTTCTTTGGAGTCGCTGTGGGGTCGCTGGAGCTGGTTTTTCTGCAGAGCTGTGGATTCAAGCAGCCATCCACACACGCCGTCAGGGCACGCCCCTCTTTTTTTTTAATTTTAATGCACTAAAACACACTATATTGCCCAAATGTTTGATGAAATAAAAAAGATGATCTTAGGCCGAGTACATAGATACCAAACACGACATGCTTTAAAATTTCGCACAAACGCGCATTGGCGACAAACTACATACATTTTTAAAAGCCTTTAAAAGCCTTTACAGGTTACGCCGTTAGATTTACAGAGGAGGTCTACTGCTAAAATTACTGCCCTCGATCTGACCTTCGCGGTGATACCTCACATGCATGGTGCAATTGCTGTTTACACATGATGCCAGACCGACGCTTGCGTTCGCCATTGGGCAAGAACAGAGCAGGACAGGGGTGCTTTTTTTATTTATTTATTTTTTTTATTATTAATTTTGCTTTTTTATTTTATTTTTAAACTGTTGCTTCCATATTTATTTATTTTTATAATTTTTATTGTTATCTCAGGGAATGTAAATATCCCCTATGATAGCAATAGGTAGTGACAGGTACTCTTTTTTTGAAAAAACTGGGGTCTATTGGACCCTAGATCTTTCCTCTGCCCTCAAAGCATCTGACCACACCAAGATCGGTGTGATAAAATGCTTTCCCAATTTCCCAATGGCGCTTTTTATTTCCGGGGGAGGGGACATTCCCTCCCACTGCTTGTAAAAGCAGTTCAGAGGCTAATTAGCCACTAGGATTTCTTTTACATGAAAGCCGGCCGCTGGCTGAAAAGAATGATACCAAGATGATACCTAAACCCGCAGGTATCATTCTGGTATAAACATTAAAATTCCAGCAACATACCAGTACATTGCTGGTCCTTGTTGGACATGTATTGTAATCTTTTTTTTCATGCAGCCTGTTGGCTGAACGAAAAAAAAAAAGATTGATCGGTGGGTATGCCCACCATTAGAATACCGCCCTTCACCCACCCACTTCTAATGATGGGCATACATGCACCATTTATATATGCCGAAGCATGGGGGCATCTTCCCGCAGAAGTTATGCCGCGTACACATGGTCAGACTTTTCCACGGACAAGCCTCCGTCGGAATTTCGACCGCATGTACGCGACATTAGGAGCAAAATCTCTCCTCCACTCCTCCGCCCCTGCTGCCCCAATGCTTCGGCATAAATGCTTTTTTTTTTAACTGTGGTGGTGAAATCACCTCCTACAGCACTGGAGTCGCAGGGATCAGGCCTGTCTCTGCGAACGCTGCAGTTATGTGTGTTGTGTTTTGCAAGTGACAGTGATCGATCGATACTGCACTTGGGTGGCCTGGGCTGGACGGAGGGGCAAAACGCAGGTGCTAGCAGGTATCTGGGCTGATCCCGCTAACACTGCGTTTTTGGGAACCCTAAACTGCTGGGGACGCTAGTATAGATCTGATCAGATCAGATATTGATCTGGTCTGCGAGTGCACGCGGGTCCGTTGGTCTGCGGGTGCACGCTGGTCTGCGAGTGCACGCGGGTCCGTTGGTCTGCGGGTGCACGCTGGTCTGCGAGTGCACGCGGGTCCGTTGGTCTGCGAGTGCACGCTGGTCTGCGAGTGCACGCGGGTCCGTTGGTCTGCGAGTGCACGCTGGTCTGCGAGTGCACGCGGGTCCGTTGGTCTGCGGGTGCACGTAGGTCTGCGAGTGCACGCGGGTCCGTTGGTCTGCGAGTGCACGCTGGTCTGCGAGTGCACGCGGGTCCGTTGGTCTGCGAGTGCACGCTGGTCTGCGAGTGCACGCGGGTCCGTTGGTCTGCGAGTGCACGTTGGTCTGCGAGTGCACGCGGGTCCGTTGGTCTGCGAGTGCACGCTGGTCTGCGAGTGCACGCGGGTCCGTTGGTCTGCGAGTGCACGCTGGTCTGCGAGTGCACGTGGGTCCGTTGGTCTGCGAGTGCACGTGGGTCCGTTGGTCTGCGAGTGCACGTGGGTCCGTTGGTCTGCGAGTGCACGTGGGTCCGTTGGTCTGCGAGTGCACGCGGGTCCGTTGGTCTGCGAGTGCACGCGGGTCCGTTGGTCTGCGAGTGCACGCGGGTCCGTTGGTCTGCGAGTGCACGCGGGTCCGTTGGTCTGCGAGTGCACGCGGGTCCGTTGGTCTGCGAGTGCACGCGGGTCCGTTGGTCTGCGAGTGCACGCTGGTCCGTTGGTCTGCGAGTGCACGCGGGTCCGCGAGTGCACGCAGGTCCGTTGGTCTGCGAGTGCACGCTGGTCTGCGAGTGCACGCGGGTCCGTTGGTCTGTGGGTGCACGTGGGTCTGCGTGGTACCTGTGTATTGTCTTGTTGAGTACCTGTGTATTGTCTTGTTGAGTACCTGTGTATTGTCTTGTTGAGTACCTGTGTATTGTCTTGTTGAGTACCTGTGTATTGTCTTGTTGAGTACCTGTGTATTGTCTTGTTGAGTACCTGTGTAATGTCTTGTTGAGTACCTGTGTATTGTCTTGTTGAGTACCTGTGTATTGTCTTGTTGAATAGTTGGGTCAGGAAGCTAGTGTTAGGTAATTTGGACAGGGTATAATCTCGAATCCTCATTAAATTAATAGGTACGATGCCCAGCGGGTGTGGCGAGGCGACTCGGTGTACATCTTGCAGCATGTATGCATTCCTTGATCATCTGATCGAGGGCGATTACTGCTGTGCAAAATGTAAGCACATTGTTTCCCTGGAAGCCCAGGTTCTGAATCTAGGGAAGCAACTGTCAGCACTGGGAAGTCCCTCCACACTAAAGGAGAGCTGGATACGTACCCGGCAGGTGATGGCAGGGGCCAGCACAGAGGTGGGTGGAGTCAAAGAGGTGCAGGCACTAGAAAATAGTAGATGGGTGACAGTCAGGAAGGGTAGAGGGCGAAGTGCCAGGGAGGCCGATCCAGGGCTGGAGCATCCCAATAAGTATGCTCCATTGAGTGACATTGGTGAAACCAGTCCGGGACCAGCACTGCTGGAGCTGAGGGACTCTCCTAGCTGCCAGGGGAAGAACTCCTCCAGTGAGAGTGGGGGGGAAGCGAAGGGAAAGGAAAGACAGATTCTGGTGGTAGGGGACTCAATTCTTAGAAGGACAGAGAGGGCAATCTGTAACAAAGACCTGAAGCGCCGAACTGTATGTTGTCTACCGGGCGCTCGGGTTCGGCACATCACGGATCTGGTGGACAGATTACTGGGAGGGGCTGGGGAAGACCCAGCTGTCATGGTGCACGTTGGCACCAATGACAAAGTCAGAGGTAGATGGAGTGTCCTAAAGAACGATTTTAGGGACTTGGGAGCTAAATTGAGGAAAAGGACCTCCAAGGTAGTATTCTCGGGAATACTACCGGTACATCGAGCCACACCAGAAAGGCAGAGGGAGATTAGGGAAGTGAACAAGTGGCTGAAGAGCTGGTGTAGTAAGGAGGGGTTTGGGTTCCTGGAGGACTGGGCCGACTTCTCAGTCGATAACCAGTACTATAGAAGGGACGGACTGCACCTAAATGAGGAGGGTGCAGATCAGCTGGGAATAAGGATGGCCAAAAAGTTAGAGGGGTTTTTAAACTAGGTGACAGGGGGGAGGGTCCAGAGATAGTGAGAGTCAGCGGGGAACATATTCTAAAGGGTAGTATTAGGGGCATTAGTGGTAGGGTAACCAAAGAACATAAACCCAAGGTAAGTATAGTAGCAAGTCCTAGTTGCAATCTGGGAACACCCAAGAGGATAGTATGTGACCGGTCAAATAATATTAATGCATTAAAGTGTCTGTTCACCAATGCCAGAAGTCTGCCAAGCAAAATAGGTGAGTTGGAAGCTCTGGTGCATGAGGAGAGCTATGATGTAATCGGTATTGCTGAAACTTGGCTTCATTCCTCACACGACTGGGCTATTAATATTCCGGGCTATGCACTCTTTCGGAAAGACAGGGTAAAAAGGAAGGGTGGAGGGGTCTGTCTCTATGTGAGAAGTGATCTCAAAGCGAGTGTGAAAGAGGACCTGGTGGATGGAGAGTGTGATGAGTCTGAAGCATTATGGGTAGGACTGCATACAGATGTGCGTAGTTCAAAGCTAATCATTGGAGTTTGTTATAGACCACCCAATGTTAATGAGGAGTTAGAGACTCAGCTCCTTGCACAGATGGAAAGGGCTGCAAGGGCTGGGACGGTGATAATAATGGGGGATTTTAACTACCCAGAAATTGACTGGAGTAATGGAACTGCTGGGACAGTTAAAGGGCAAAAATTTATAAACCTATTGCAGGACAATTTTATGGTCCAGTTTATTGAGGCCCCAACTAGGAATGATGCTCTGTTGGACCTGGTAATCTCAAACCATGCAGAGCGTATTACTAATGTTCAGATAAAGGAACACCTGGGTAGCAGTGACCATAACATGATTTCATTTGATGTTAGTTGTAAGCAAAAATCACATACAGGAAAGATAAAAACACTTAATTTCAAGAGAGCAAATTTTCCAAGGATGAGTGCTGCTCTCCAGGACTTAGACTGGGAAGGAATATTGGCATCAATGGGCACAGAACAGAAATGGGAATTCTTCAAAAAGACTGTTTGGGAACTCACTGCAAAGTATATTCCCATGGGCAATAAGTTTAAAAGGCTAAAAATAAAACCTATGTGGCTCACTGACAAAGTTAAAAAAGCTATAAACTATAAGAAAAGAGCTTTTAAAAAATATAAAAATGAGGGAACACTAGTGTCATTTAAATGTTACAAAGAATATAACAGGATATGTAAAAAGGAAATCAAGGATGCAAAAATTCAAAACGAACGACAGATTGCAAAAGATAGTAGGACAAACCCCAAAAAATTCTTCAAATATATTAATAGTAAAAAGGTCAAGTCTGAGCATGTAGGCCCTTTACAAAATAATCTAGAGTGGGTGACTGGGGACAAAGAGAAGGCTAATTTATTAAATACTTTCTTCAGTTCTGTGTATACAAAGGAGCATGGGGGAGCTCATGTCCAAAATGGGGGTGGTAGTGACACAGCCCCAAATCCACAATGGCTCAAAAGTGATATGGTCCAGAAATATTTAGATGGAATAAAGGTGGATAAAGCACCTGGACCAGATGGCATACACCCACGGATCCTAAAAGAATTGAGCTCTGTAATTTCAAAGCCATTGTATTTAATTTTTAGGGACTCATTAATGACAGGAATAGTACCACTGGATTGGCGCAGGGCCAATGTGGTGCCTATATTTAAAAAGGGAATTAAGTGTTTACCAAGTAACTATAGACCTGTTAGTTTAACTTCTATAGTTGGGAAAATACTGGAGAGATTAATAAAAGACCACATAGATGAGTTCTTGCTGGAAAAAAACTATTTAAGCAACAGACAGCATGGATTCATGAAAGACAGAAGTTGTCAAACAAACCTGATTTCTTTTTATGAAGAGGTAAGTAAGACCTTGGACAGAGGGGTGGCAGTGGACGTGGTATACTTGGATTTTGCAAAAGCGTTCGATACAGTTCCCCACACACGGCTCATGTGTAAGGTAAAGTCTACAGGATTGGAAATATCAGTTTGTAAATGGATAGAAAACTGGCTAAAAGACAGAATTCAGAGAGTAGTGGTTAATGATTCTTACTCTGAATGGTCCAAGGTTATCAGTGGTGTACCCCAAGGTTCAGTGCTGGGACCCTTACTTTTTAATATGTTTATAAATGATATTGGGTCTGAGATCAAAAGTAACATTTCTGTCTTTGCAGATGACACCAAGCTATGCAGTGGAATAACGTCCTTACAGGATGTCGCCAATTTACAAGCCGACCTCAATGCTCTGTCTAATTGGGCGACTATGTGGCAGATGAGGTTTAATGTTGATAAATGTAAAGTTATGCACTTGGGGGCTAATAATATGAATGCATCATACATACTAGGGGGAGTACAACTGGGGGGATCCGTAGTGGAGAAGGATCTGGGGGTTTTGGTAGATCATAAGCTCAATAATGGCATGCAATGCCAAGCTGCGGTTTCCAAAGCGAGCAAAGTCCTTTCTTGTATTAAGAGAGGTATGGTCTCCAGAGAGAGAGATATCATTTTGCCCCTGTTCAAATCATTAGTAAGACCTCATCTGGAATATGCAGTTCAGTTTTGGGCCCCAGTTCTCAAAAAGGATATTGGGGAACTGGAGAAAGTGCAGAGAAGGGCAACCAAACTGATAAGAGGCATGGAGGAGCTCAGCTATGAGGAGAGATTAGAGGAACTGAATTTATTCTCTCTTGAGAAGAGGAGATTAAGGGGGGATATGATCAACATGTACAAATATATAAGGGGTCCATATAGTGAACTTGGTGTTCAGTTATTCACTTTACGGTCAACACAAAGGACAAGGGGGCACTCTTTGCGTCTAGAGGAAAAGAGATTTCACCTCCAAATACGGAAAGGTTTTTTCACAGTAAGAGCTGTGAAAATGTGGAATAGACTCCCTGCAGAGGTGGTTCTGGCCAGCTCAGTAGATTGCTTTAAGAAGGGCCTGGATTCTTTCTTAAATGTACATAATATAACTGGGTACTGACATTTATAGGTAAAGTTGATCCAGGGAATATCCGATTGCCTCTCGGGGGATCAGGAAGGAATTTTTTCCCCTGCTGTAGCAAATTGGATAATGCTCTTCTGGGTTTTTTTGCCTTCCTCTGGATCAACTGTGGGTATAGAATTGGGTATATGGGAGTGTACGATATATGTTTATTTTTATTTTTTTATTTTTATTTTTTACGGTTGAACTGGATGGACTTGTGTCTTTTTTCAACCTGACTAACTATGTAACTATGTAACTATGTAACTATACCACTAAGGGAGGTGTATGCTTCACGCGTGGGTGTTAGCACTACTGGCACTAACCTGACGCTGCCTGGGGTGTGACGCAGACCCTCTCTGACGCTAAAACCTAATTGATATCACCCGCCGGGCGATCAGGGGGTTAAACCTTTATTGAGTTATATACGGCGGGTGAAAAAACAAAAAAATTGCAGCGCTAAATGGGTGTGTGTCAAACAAATAAATGAGTGAAAAAAAAACAAAAGTGCAAGGAAGAACTAAATAATTCCCTGTGTGGATAACAATACAGTTTTTGAAAGAGTCCTTGATGGGTGGTCCTCAAAAACACATTCAAACAATTGCAAAAATTGAAGTCCAATGGTGTTCCACAATAATCCCAAAGAAATCTGTGATGATTGGACTACAAACACTTCCAAATCGATAATAAAAGAGAAAAAGCCACAACCAATATAAAGGAGGCTTACCAGACTTAGTGGACCCTACTGAACATATGTCCAGAGGGTCAACATAGGCTTTTGATGTGTATTCCTGAAGGGTCAACAGTTGATAGTTGAACCAAAGAATGTCTCTCACAGCAGCTCACAGTGAAGAGGTTGATAGAAACTTGAGAGACGATGACTCAATGATGTTTAAACCGAATCAATGGCACAATGTGAAAGGAATAAAAAAAAGAAGAAGGCACATAGCGTGATACTGCTAAAAACAGTATGTTTAATGTAGGTAATTACACTTACATTCAAGTAGTTAAAAAGCGCTTCATGAAAATCAATGGCAACAGTGGAAAATCCGACGCGTTTCTTCACATGAGCAATCAATTCCTGGGTCATCCAAAATGGCTCCTCAACGTCTGCTTCCTGCCTCTACGTGGGGTCATGAATGATGTTAAATGTTGATAAATATTGATAAATATTCCAGGGGTATGTGGTCTTATAAACTAAAAATATAAATATATATGGAATTTAAAAAGCCATACATAAATGACGGTGTGTTGCGGGACGTGACGCGATTAGCGTGGACGTTCTGCTTTCCACACACTAGTCTGTGTACGGTCACCCAATGGACCATATTTGGTCCATTTCCTGTGCCTGGCCTGTGTGCTCGGGCACATGATACATCATGTTGGTCATATTTAATATATAAGCCAAGTGTGGTGGCCAGAATTTTGTCTGTCCACCCCCCTGTCATTTATGTATGGCTTTTTAAATTCCATATATATTTATATTTTTACTTTATAAGACCACATACCCCTGGAATATTTATCAACATTTAACATCATTCATGACCCCACGTAGAGGCAGGAAGCAGACGTTGAGGAGCCATTTTGGATGACCCAGGAATTGATTGCTCATGTGATGAATTCACAGGTGAGGTTACTCTTACCCTATTAGGGGGTTATGTTGTCTATATAATGTGTGGAGGCAGCAGTGGATGCATACCCCAGATGATGCAAATTTCTTGCGAAACGCATCGGGATTTCCACTGTTGCCATTGATTTTCATGAAGCGCTTTTTAACTACTTGAATGTAAGTGTAATTACCTGCATTACACATACTGTTTTTAGCAGTATCACGCTATGTGCCTTCTTCTTTTTTTTATTCCTTTCACATTGTGCCATTGATTCGGTTTAAACATCATTGAGTCATCGTCTCTCAAGTTTCTATCAACCTCTTCACTGTGAGCTGCTGTGAGAGACATTCTTTGGTTCAACTATCAACTGTTGACCCTTCAGGAATACACATCAAAAGCCTATGTTGACCCTCTGGACATATGTTCAGTAGGGTCCACTAAGTCTAATAAGCCTCCTTTATATTGGTTGTGGCTTTTTCTCTTTTATTATCGACTTGGAAGTGTTTGTAGTCCAATCATCACAGATTTTTTTTGGATTATTGTGGAACACCATTGGACTTAAATTTTTGCAATTGTTTGAATGTGTTTTTGAGGACCACCCATCAAGGACTCTTTCAAAAACGGTATTGTTATCCACACAGGGAATCATTTAGTTCTTCCTTGCACATTTGGTTTTTTTTCACTCATTTATTTGTTTGACACACACCCATTTAGCGCTGCAATTTTTTAGTTTTTTTGTTCTATGCACCTCTTTGTCCACAGGTTTTGCAGCCGCTTTTTTGTACTTAGTAGCAGCACAGAAACTTTTGTGTTTGTTTATATACGGCGGGTGCCCTGACGCTATAAAAAGCAAACTAACTAACCAGCGTCACCCGTAACACTTATATGGTGATTACTGGTGAAAGGGTTAACTAGGGGCAATTAGGGGGTTAAAACCTTTATTAGGTAATATATGGGGGTACCTGACGCTATTTAAAAACCTGACGGCGAACCTAAAAAAAATTACTGGCTACCGATCGGCATCACCGACACTAAGACAGCGATCAGAAAAACGATCGCTTAGCGACAGTGGTGATAGGGGGTGAAAGGGTTACCTGGAGGGCGATCAAGGGGGTTAAACCTTTATTAGGTAATATATGGGGGTACCTGACGCTATAAAAACCTGCGGCGAACCTAAAAAAAATAACTGGCTACCGATCGGCATCACCGACGCTAAGACAGCAATCAGAAAAATGATCGCTTAGCGACAGTGGTGATAGGGGGTGAAAGGGTTACCTGGGGGTGATCAAGGGGGTTAAACCTTTATTAGATAATATATGGGGGTACCTGACGCTATAAAAACCTGCGGCGAACCTAAAAAAAATGACTGGCTACCGATCGGCATCACCGACACTAAGACAGCGATCAGAAAAACGATCGCTTAGCGACAGTGGTGATAGGGGGTGAAAGGGTTACCTGGGGGCGATCAAGGGGGTTAAACCTTTATTAGGTAATATATGGGGGTACCTGACGCTATAAAAACCTGCGGCGAACCTAAAAAAAATAACTGGCTACCGATCGGCATCACCGACGCTAAGACAGCAATCAGAAAAATGATCGCTTAGCGACAGTGGTGATAGGGGGTGAAAGGGTTATCTGGGGGGTGATCAAGGGGGTTAAACCTTTATTAGGTAATATATGGGGTACCCGACGCTATAAAAACCTGCGGCGAACCTAAAAAAAATAACTGGCTACCGATCGGCATCACCGACGCTAAGACAGCGATCAGAAAAATGATCGCTTAGCGACAGTGGTGATAGGGGGTGAAAGGGTTATCTGGGGGCGATCAAGGGGGTTAAACCTTTATTAGGTAATATATGGGGGTACCCGACGCTATAAAAACCTGCGGCGAACCTAAAAAAAATAACTGGCTACCGATCGGCATCACCGACGCTAAGACAGCGATCAGAAAAATGATCGCTTAGCGACAGTGGTGATAGGGGGTGAAAGGGTTATCTGGGGGGCGATCAGGGGGTTAAACCTTTATTAGGGGGGGTTAGGGGGCTACACTGGACCTAAAACTAACTTTAGTGACACTTTTACAGTCACAAATGTCACTGATTGCAGTGATCAGTAAATAAATGGTCACTGCAATCAGTGACACTGTGACTGGGGGCTGGGGGGTGATCTGGGGGGTCATCTGGGGTGTCTGGGGGGGCCTGGGGGGGGCGATTTATGTGCCTATGTGTCCTGGTGTCAGTGTAGTGTTTTGTGCACTAACCTGCATCTTCTCTTGTGCGGCGCTCGGTATATGTGAGCGCCGCAGGAGAGATGACATCACTTCCTCTGCCTGTGTAAACATTACACAGGCAGGGAAGCTTTCTCATTCGACGGGAGCGATCGCGAGGGGGTGGCCGGAATCGAACGGCCGTCCCCTCTTCCTGGATCGCTCCCGAAAACTTAACCACCGCTCACTGTAAAGAAGGGGGGTCCGATCGGACCCCCAACTATACAAAGGCTATCACGTAGATATACGTGATTCTGCCTGTCGGTGCCATTCTGCCGACGTATTTTTACAGTGGGCGGTCGTTAAGTGGTTAAACAATGTACCTGTTCCAAATTACAAACATATTCTACTTAAGAACAAACCTACTGTTCAGAGTATATAGGGCCTTTTTGTAATTTGGGTGCGGGGTTCCCCTTAATATCCATACAAGACCCAAAGGGGCTCGTAATGGGCTGGGGGGGTACCCATGCCCATTTTCTCAATGATTTTCATCCATATTGTCGGGACCAAACATTACATTAAAGCCGCAAGCAGTTTTAAATTACTTTTTTTCCTTTAGAAATGTCATTTTGTGCAGGGACAGTTCTAAACACGGGAAACACATGCCACTTCACAGGCATACTTTAGACACCCCCCAGGTACGATATTTAAAGGAATATTTCATATTTTTTTTCACTCTATGCATCATTAACCACTTCGCGCCCGGGCTATAAGCAAAAGACGTCCGCAAAGCGGTCGTCAATTGCTGATAGGACGTCTATGGACGTCCTCTTATTTACTTCCGCGATGCGCGCCACCGCGGGCGCGCGTCGGGGAAAAACTGTGCCCGCCGTGTCAGGCGAGTGCCGATGCGCGTGCCTGGCGGCCGCGATGTCCGCCAGGTACGAGCGATCGGCTGTCACAGAGCCAGGGACGTGGATCTCTGTGTGTAAACACAGAGATCCACGTCCTGTCGGGGAGTAGAGACGGATGGTGTGTCCCTTGTACATAGGGACAACCATCAGTCACCTCCCCCAGTCAGTCCCCTCCCCCCCACAGTAAGAACATCTAGCAGGGAACATATTAACCCCTTGATCGCCCCCTAGTGGTTAACCCCTTCCCTGCCAGTCACATTTATACAGTAATCAGTGCATATTTTTAGCACTGTTCGCTGTATAAATGTGAATGGTCCCAAAAATGTGTCAAAAGTGTCCGATGTGTCCGCCGTAATGTCACAGTCACAAAAAAAATTCACAGATCGATGCCATTACTAGTAAAAAAATAAATAAAAAAATCATGAAAAAAAAATCATAATTCTATTCCCTATTTTGTAGGCGCTATAACTTTTGCGCAAACCAATCACTATACGCTTATTGCGATTTTTTTTTACCTAAAATATGTAGAATACGTATCGGCCTAAACTGAGGAAAAAAATAGTTTTTTTTTTTAAAAAAATGGGATATTAATTATAGCAAAAATTAAAAAATATTGTGTTTTTTTCAAAATTGTCGCTCTATTTTTGTTTATAGCGCAAAAAATAAAAACCGCAGAAATGATCAAAGACCACCAAAAGAAAGCTCTGTTTGTGGGAAAAAAAGGACGTCAATTTTGTTTGGGAGCTACGTCGCACGACCGCGAAATTGTCATTCAAAGCGTGACGGCGCTGAAACCTGAAATTTCGCCTGGGCAGGAAGGGGGTTATGTGCCCAGTTGTCAAGTGGTTAAAATCACTGCTCCCGAAAAAACTGCCGTTTTTAAAACTTATTTTGCATTGATACATGTCCCCTGGGGCAGGACCCGGGTCCCCCAAACCCTTTTTAGGACAATAACTTGCATATTAGCCTTTATAATTAGCACTTTTGATTTTGAACGTTCGAGTCCATTGTATTTCATAGGTTTCTAAAGTTTGCGCAAACTTTCAGTCCGTTCGGTTTGCACCAGAAACTGCGAACGGACTGAAAGTTTGCGCAAACTTTAAAACTCTGTTAAAGCCTAAAGGCGGTTGAGGGAGGAGCCTAGTGATGGCGCCGATGGCTTGCTGGAGCATGGAGGTGAGACGCCGGGTCTCCAGGCCCCTCTCTGGGAAAATGAATAGCCGAGCCTGAAGCCGAAGCCGAGCCTGAAGTTCCCCGCCTCGCAGTGCTTATCCCCTCCAGCCACGCAGCACGCTTATCCCCCCCCCCCGCACATTCCGGAGCAGTCAGCCAAACGAACCCTTGGAGCAGTCCGCGCTGTGGAGCCACAGCTGGCAGGCAAACGGCCGTAAGAGGATCCAGGAAATCGCCAGGAGGCCGAGTTATTCGGAGCGGTGACCCCATATGAGATCCTGGGGGAGCCGCAGGGAAGCTGGAGAAGCCGGAGACGCAACTATACCACAGGATCCCCCCCCCAGTCATACTCTCCTGGTCTCAAACAACCCCACTCACCTCCACTTGCCTCCACTAAACAGCAGGATACCCCCTTGTTGTGCCAAATGAGTTGTGGTTAGTACGGGAAAAAGTACTGAAGACACGTGAGTAAACCCAATCTTTGGGCTCTTATGAGAAGCACGGATTTTCAGAGAAAGTGCTATACTCAAGAAAGCACCGTAAAACTTGTTAATAACTTAATAATAATGACTGCTTAGATTGCTTTTCTTCTTAAAAATGGCTGAAGTAGAAATGTGTACTAGTAATGAGAAATGAGCGGTGAACATAGAAACCACACAGAAAATCAGTTACTATTGCCGATATAAATCTGCCTGAACTGCTGAACTGCTGAAATGTGTTGAATAGACCCATATGCAAGTAGTGAGCATCTTTAAAAAAAAAGGGAACCAGTACAAACGTTGACCTCAGCATGTTAGCATGTTCGTGCCGAACTGAATTTTAATGGTGCCGCAGTAAGTCCTATAAACATCAGGACCTTTGTTTCTACAAGTGCAGTGGACACTATGGTTTTTTTGTTTGTTTGCTTTCTCCCTTCACAGTTTTGCCTAACAGCACCGGTACCTTCCTGATATTTATTCGTCTGGGCGGTGCTAGTGGTGAGGTTTTAGTGTGTACTATAGAGGTACTGCATAGTGAACAGGACGGGCATATCGGGTTAATAGAAAAGGCGTAGTTTCGCCCTCCCCCTCCTGGCACGCTTGGCTCTCTAGTCTGAGAGAGTAGAGGAGGAAAGGAAAGGGAAAGCATGAGCACGAGGGGAAAGGAGCAAGAGGGGGGGCAACCCCAAAATCCCCACGTCTTAGCCTGATCCCAAGCCCGGGCCCAATGAATAAATACGTAACCCATAGTGGAAATGGAGACAAACAGGCGGCGGAAAAGCAGCAAGGAGGTAAAAGCAATCAGATGGATAACAAGGAAAGGAAGAAAGAAAAGAAAAAAGCCCAAAGTAAAGATTCTACTGAGACTGATTCGCTATCAGAGTCCAGAATAGAACAAGAGACTGAAAAGGAACCAGGGCAGAGACAAGAGGAGGAACAACAAAACAAGGCGCTATTACCTACAAAAATAGAAACAGAAGGCATGTTTGCAGCCCTGGAAAAAGCGCTAAAATCGCAGATGGAGGTAATACAGGAAAATATGGGGTATATCCGTGAAAGAGTGGAGGAAGTGGGAAAAAAAAGGGATTTTTATAACAGCTTACCTGTAAAATCCTTTTCTTGGAGTACATCACGGGACACAGAGCGACTTAGTCATTACTAATGGGTTATATAGTTTACCTTCAGGTGTTGGCACTGGCCAATTCCAAACCGGAAGTACCCTCCCCTATATAAGCCCCTCCCACCCGGGAGCACCTCAGTTTTGTAGCCAAGCAATAAGTGTCCCAAAAAGAGGGGTGGGAGCTCTGTGTCCCGTGATGTACTCCAAGAAAAGGATTTTACAGGTAAGCTGTTATAAAAATCCCTTTTTCTTTTTCGTACATCACGGGACACAGAGCGACTTAGTCATTACTAATGGGACGTCCCAAAGCAATGCCAAATGAGGGGGGGGGTACATAAGCTGGGCGCCATCAGGCATGAGGATCTTTTGCGGCCTGCAACACACTGCGCCCAAAGGCGACATCCTCCTGACTTCTAACGTCTACCTGATAGAATCTAGTAAACGTGTGTACCGAAGACCATGTTGCGGCCTTACATACTTGAGCCAGGGAGGCCTGGTGATGCACTGCCCATGAAGTTCCAACCGCTCTTGTGGAGTGCGCCCTAACTTTGAACGGAGGCGGTCTCTTTCTCAAGCCATAGGCTTGTATTATGACCTGTCGAATCCACTTGGCTAAAGTAGATTTTGATGCTGCCTGACCCCTTCTGGGGCCTTCCGGCAGAACAAACAAAGAATCCGTTCTGCGAATCTGAGCAGTGGCTTTTAGATAAGCTTTAACTGCTCTTACCACATCCAAAGAATGTAATAACTTTTCCTCTACTGAGCTAGGTTTGGGGAAAAAAGAAGGAAGAACCACATCTTGGTTCAAATGAAACCTCGATACCACCTTAGGAAGAAAGGCTGGATGAGGACGTAATACTACTCTGTCCTTATGGACAACCAGATATGGCTCCTTACAGGACATAGCTGCTAATTCCGACACTCTTTTAGCCGAACAAATGGCTACTAAGAAAACCAATTTCCTGGTGAGAAGAACCAAGGAAATGTGTTGTAATGGTTCAAACGGTTGTTCCTGTAGAACCGACAGAACCAGGTTTAAGTCCCAAGGACATATGGGAATACTAACCGGAGGGCTAATACGCATCACTCCTTGTATAAAGGCTTTGACTAGTGAATGCGAAGCCAAGGGCCTTTGAAAAAATATTGACAAGGCCGAAATCTGACCCTTGATAGTACTCAAGGCCAGCTTCCTATCTACAGCCCACTGTAGGAAGTCCAGAATCCTCCCTATCATGTACTTACGTGGATGCCATTTCTTGGTCTCACACCACGTAATGTACGCTTTCCAGATCCTATAATAGATCTGCCTGGATACCGGTTTCCTGGCATTGATCATGGTAGATACCACAGAATTAGAGAGCCCTCTCTTTTTCAGAATGTGGGCTTCAATAGCCAGGCCGTCAAACCTAGGGCTGGTAAGGAAGGGTGGTATATCGGTCCTTGCGACAGCAGGTCCGGACGAAGTGGGAGGGTCCAAGGACTCCTCACTGACATTTTTACAATCTCCGCGTACCATGCCCTTCGGGGCCACGCTGGAGCCACCAGAATCACTGGTTTCTTTTCTACCCTGATTCTGCGGAGTAATCGCGGTAACAATTGTGGCGGTGGGAATGCATATATCAGCTTGAACCGATCCCAAGGGAACACTAGGGCATCCGAGCCGCAAGCTAGGGGATCCCTTGTGCGAGACACAAACCTGTCCACCTTTGCGTTGAATCTGGATGCTAGCAGATCTACATCCGGTGTTCCCCACCGCTGGCATATTGCCTGGAAAACCTCGGGGTGAAGAGACCATTCCCCCGGGCATAATTGTTGGCGACTTAGAAAGTCCGCTCTCCAATTTTCCACTCCTGGGATGAAAACCGCAGATATGGCTGGGACATATCTTTCTGCCCACTCCAGGATGCAATTTGCTTCCTTCTGGGCTGCACGACTTTTGGTGCCACCCTGATGATTGATATATGCCACTGCCGTGGCATTGTCTGATTGAATTCTGACAGGGGACCCCTGGAGTTTGGATGTCCATGCTACTAGGGCATACCGGGCTGCTCGTATCTCTAAGAGATTGATGGGCAGGGCCTTTTCTGCTTCTGACCACCTGCCCTGGAGAGACCATTGCTCCAGCACTGCCCCCCAGCCGATGAGGCTGGCATCTGTAGTGACCACCTTCCAAGAAACCGGACTGAAGGGTTTCCCTCTTTCCAGATTCTGGGGCACCAACCACCAATGGAGGCTCTTGCGAACGGAAGGGGACAGGGACATTGGTAAGTCTAAAGCCTGAACTTTTTTGTTCCAGGCTGACAGTATGGCCCTTTGCAAATTCCTTGAATGGAATTGACCGTAGGGTACCGCTTCGAATGAAGCCACCATCTTTCCCAGCAGCCTCATGCAGAGACGTATGGATGGTTTTCTTTTTGTACCCACTAAGTGGGTCAAATTTCTTAAAGACGACACCTTCTCTGGAGGTAAGAAAATCTTTCTCTGATTTGAATCCAGCCTTAGCCCTAAGTATTCCAGACTTTTGACTGGTCTTAGAGCTGACTTGTCCCGGTTGATAATCCAACCGTGATATTCCAGATACTCGATTGTCTTGTGAATAGCTACTTCCAGCTTTTCCACTGAGTGGTCTATTAGTAGCAGGTCGTCTAGATATGCCATTATCGTTACACCCTGTGTTCTTAGATTGGCCAATAATGGGGCCAGAATTTTTGTGAACACTCGTGGTGCTGTGGCCAGACCGAAAGGTAAGGCTCTGAACTGAAAATGGCGCCCTTCTACTGCAAAGCGTAGAAATTTCTGATGGGCCGGAAAGATGGGAATATGCAGATAAGCATCCCTTATGTCGATCGAGGCTAGCCATTCCTGCCCTTGTAGGGCGGTGGCCACTGATCGGATCGACTCCATCCGAAAAGTCCTGATATTTAGGAACTTGTTTAGCCCTTTTAGATTTAATATGGGCCTCACGTCCCCATTTGGTTTGGGGACTGTGAAAAGGTTCGAGTAAAACCCGAATCCGCTTTCTTCCAGGGGAACCTTCATGATTACCCCTTGGAGCAATAGTTGTTCTAGTGCCAGAAGGAGGGATCCTCTCTTTTGGGGATCTCTTGGCACATTTGACCTCATAAATTGGGCAGGAGGAGTGCCTTTTAACTCCAGCTTGTATCCCAGACTTACTGCGGAGAGCACCCATCTGTCTCTGATGGTGTCCCGCCAGGTCTCTGTGAACAACTGAAGTCTTCCCCCCACCCGATTGAGCGGGGGCAATACTTCATGCCTTAGGGGGAGGTTTTGTACCTCTCTTGATCCAGGGCTTCTTGTTACCCTGTGATTGTCCCTGATTTCTGCCCCCTGAATTTGACCGCGGAGGCCGTCGGAACTGCTTCACAGCCGATGTGCCCGGGACTGGAGAGGTAGGCCTCTTAAAAGAAGGACTTCTACCCTTGTTCTTAACCGGTAAGAGTGAACTTTTACCGGCAGAAATTTTCTGGATATATTTGTCCAGATCTTCTCCAAATAAGCGTTCTCCATGAAATGGGAAGCTAACCAGCAGTTTTTTACAGGGAGCTTCAGCAGACCAGTTTTTGAGCCACAGAAGCCTACGCATATGTACTATAGACAGCGTAAAGCGGGAGGCCTGTTGGATTGTATCCTTTATGGCGTCCACCGCAAAACACAAGGCTCTAGGCAGGTCAGCTAGGGCATGAGCCTGCTGATCTGGTAAGTCCCTTAAGACTTGTTTCAACTGATCTTTCACTGCTTGGCAGACTCCAATCGCTGCTACCGCAGGTTGTGTCACCATACTTGCTGTAGAGAAAGCAGATTTTAGTAAAGACTCCAATTTTTTATCTATTGGGTCTTTGAACATTGGAACATTATCTACTGGACATGTCAGTGATTTGTTAACAGAAGAGATGGCTGCGTCCACTATAGGGACCCTCCATTTTCTTATGAACTTATCCTCCATGGGATAGATCACCGGAAATCTCTTGGGGGGAGCAAATATTTTATCAGGATGCTCCCAATCCTGGTAAATAAGCCCTTCTAATAAAGGGTGGATTGGGAAGGAACAGACCGCCTGGGGAGCTTTTAGCGACCCCAGCGAGGAAACCGTAGTGGATGGTGGTTCCGCCAGAGGCATTTTAAATGCTGATCGGACCATGTTAGTCAGAGACTGAACCCATAATCTTTCAGCCTGAGAAGCTGAGAAAGGTTCTTCCACTGTTGATTCCTCTATAAGTGAATCAACCTCATCCTGATCCCCTTCAGGTAGGTCGATCTCTGTGTGGGGCTGTTCCTCCACTAACAGGCACTCTGAAGGAGGAGACGGAGATCGGACGCGCTTTTCCTGTGACAGGGAAGCAGCGATCAATGCTGTTAATCTCTCTTCCAATCCTCCCAGAGTTGAGGATAAAACCTCCTCTGTTATATATACAGGAGCAGGTGGACTGGGGACAGCCGCAGCACCAGGCATTCCTGCGGGGTTTCTACGGCTACTGACCTCTGCATTCTCAGGGGAGATTGGTGCAGTGCAAGCATGCCCAATATCCTCAGAGCCCGATGGAGACCCCTTTGGCTTCCTGGAAGATCTATTTCCGGAGCGTCTGGACGACATATCCTTTAAGCACAAAGCTGAGGTATTCCCGTCGTCATACACCAATTTTTGCTGGTAATAGTCTAACACAGGTGCTGCTATATACCAGCTGGTGTCCACTAAAGTGCCTTTCTATGGGGATGCCTGCATCAACCGCCTCTGTGTGCCACTGTTTGTTGCTAGCTCTGTTTGCATGCAGCTGACACTTGTACTGTGTCTTTTAACCATGCTGGGACGCCCGCACATGCGCAGAAGCGCCGCGGCGCGCATCGAGCGTCATCCACCCGCCCCGCCCCTTTTTTTTTCATAGGAGGCGCGTGCACGCGCCCGCGCGCGCGCCCGTGCGCCAATGGCGCCCTTTTCGAAAACCAACAGAGGACTAGGAGCCAGGGCCCTTTTTGCCGGAGGGCCTGTGCGGTGGATGAACGCAGCAACAGGGCAGAGGAAGTGGATTCCCTCAGAGAAACTTACCAGCTGCCTGGATCTTTTGAGTTGAGAAAACCAAAGATCCACATTTACAAGAAAAATGGACTACAGCGGCCTCTAGTGGTTTAACACAGGTACCGCGGTCCCTGTTTTTTTTTTTTTTTTTCTTGACTACTATTAAAATTTTACATTTTCAGTAGTTATAGGCAACACAGATATTTAGCGGGAATACCGTTAGGTAACAGACAGAAAGACAAATTAGGCTTGGGGGTCCCCCAATAGAACCAAGTTCCTGAGGGCCCCCACTTACCTGATCCCCGCCGCAGGACTTTGTTTGGTCCACAAAAGTCCAAACTTCACCTATCACGGCAGGCATTGTAATTAAACCTACAGGGACCGGGTTCCCAAGGATTCCACTCCCCTGGACCTGTATAGCACCCTGCACAGACAGCGTCTTGGTCGTGGGTATGACCAGAGCTCTGGATCCCAGGGTCCAGCCCTCCTAAGAGAAGCATTACAGGCAAAACCTTGCTCTTCTGCTGCAAGGCCCGGGTACCGACCGTTTAGCTATGAAGCTTTTTTGGTGGGATCCGGAACAGCTTACTAAGGCCCAAAAGAACCTGTACGCAAGCCCAGTGAAAACACATGTTACTCTTTGGCCAACACCTTAGACACTGGCAAAAAACTGAGGTGCTCCCGGGTGGGAGGGGCTTATATAGGGGAGGGTACTTCCGGTTTGGAATTGGCCAGTGCCAACACCTGAAGGTAAACTATATAACCCATTAGTAATGACTAAGTCGCTCTGTGTCCCGTGATGTACGAAAAAGAAAACTGACTGTAATAAAATCGCCATAAAAAAGCTGGAGGGAGAAATAAGATCAATAAGAAAAGAACAACAGGAACAAGCATACAAACTGGAAGTTCGAGAGAATACAGACAGAAGGAAGAACATAAGAATTTGAGGAGTACCCGAGTCATCCCAACCAGAGAACCTTTTAGAAATAATAATGAAAATCTGCAACCCATTGCTAGATAGAGAAATAACATCCCCAGTAAGAATTGAGAGAGCGCACAGAATAAGAAGGCCAAAATAAATATCACAGGAAAGCCCAAGAGACATCATTGTGCGGTTTGAAAGCTGGGAGGAAAAAAATCATCTATGGAGAAGCCTGAGGGGAAAGCCACCAATAAAATTAGAAGAAAACTACATCCAAATCTTCCAGGATCTATCCCAAGAAACACTGAAAAGAAGAAGGAACTTAAAACCATTATTGAAGGTCCTACAGGAACAAGAGATTCAGTACAATTGGGGCTTCCCAGCATGCCTGATTGGGAGGAAAAAT